>BHFT01037035.1:0-23406 GCA_004320025.1 Laticauda laticaudata
CGCTTTTCACACCTTCCCTCCCTCTCGCCACAGGACATGCCTACTTTCCTCTCATTTCCACCCAGGCCACGGACTAGCGACTGGTCCTACTAGTGTGATACCAATGCCAGGTGCTCTGCTGAAGCATGCACCATAACTAGCATGCCCCAGAGAACCGCCTACCACGACAGCTGCAACTCCACATCGCCAAGATGGATTCAGAGCGATCCCCTGATGCTCACCGATTAATAGGTGCGTATGAATATGCACCATTCTTGCATGCTCAGGCTTCTGTTCTTATGCATTTTCACCACTATTTTTGGAACGGAAGACAAACGAGAATGGAGCCAACCCCAAAAATTTGCTCATCCGCTGTGTCCTTTATGCAGACGTTTTGTGTCTGTCAGCCCAGTGGGATCCGGGCCTGTAAGAAAACATAAACATAGCTGAGAAGGAACACTGCCTTCAGTTCTGACTGTCGCATCTCGGTTTCAAGGCTTCAAATTTCCTTTCTTTTTTCTTTTCTTTTCCCTTTTTTTCTCATTTTGCCCACCATCCTGACACTGCCATACCTGAGCAGCATTAAGTCGGGTAGGAAGCAAATAAGAATTTTAATGTAGATCAACTTTATCTTTTGAGATTAGATTCCCAATTTAAGGAGATTTCAGTAAATGGCATGTTTATATTAAATGATCAGAACTTATCAAGTACCCCACACTACGTTGACATAATAGAGATCCATTTGGAGTAAAAAGGGAGAAATTCCATGTAATCTTCTAGATTTTTTCTTTATATTCATAATGCCAAGTTGTTATCCGTATTAGGTTAACAATTACGAAGGCCATATGGTATAGTCAGAATGCTGAACCGTGTGCGTACTTCCATATATCTCAAGGACTTCAAAATAAATGTGGTCGAGAGTTGTCTTATTTGGCCTAGTCTGTGAATCCAGAATGTTCATCACTCTTTCTTTTTTCAAATAGCACTAAGATCAAATACTATCGAAGAGTAACAATTGAGATTGGTAAATAAACCTTAACTAATGATTTCAATTAAGATGGAACAATTAGTCTACAAGGCTTGAGTAGGAGAGAGAAAGAGACTGACAGTGGCCTCCTTAGTTAAGGATGAAGGAAGAAATTAATTCCTTCAACCTACTGTTATAATTGTTTAGCAAAAAGTTTCAATGTCAGGGAAGCATTTGAGACTTGAATTAGTCCCTGCAAAGATCTTGCATTATTCTGCACTTCTCACCATACAGAAAAATAATTAACATTTTTTCATAGACAGTCAAATCCAAATAAACATCATGGGTGCTCCATGCACTGGAGGTTTTTAAGAAAGAGACTGGACAGTTAACGTTATCTGAAATGGTAAAAGTTCTTCGCTCCTGGCTTTGAGTAGAGGCTGGACATAGAAGGACCTTCAATATACCCTTACCAATTCCTATTCTATTCTGTTCTAATTAATCTAATCCTGTTGCTGTTTTTTTTGAACCCAGGAAGCACACTAGACATTCACGACACCTACCAACCGCCTTTAAACATGCGCTAGATATCCAAGTCTTACGCTACGGAGGCACGAGAGTGCATCAGAACGACAACTATACGAGGGCCTCAGCGCAGCCCTAAGCTTACGATCCTGCTTTTGCAAGGATCGAACAAGCCATCTTACTAAGTACCTAAAAGTACCCCAGACATGCTTCTACTATCCGTGTCACATCCAGCGTATACGATTCACATGGTGGCACACTGCGCTCCAGTTAGCTTCGACATCGAGAGTCACCTCTCGAGACCTATAGGTGCATGGCACCGGCACACCCTCATGGACCCTTCACCTGGCCGGAGGCCGATTTGATCCCAAGCACCAAGGGTTCGATGGAAGCCAAAGATTCCACAGTCCACCTAACTGGCTTAGAACCCTTCAGACCGTGCCTAGCTGAGCTGCTCCTCCCGACCGCTATCCACACGAGGTCCTTGGCTTCTCCGTCCGACCTCACAAAGGTGATGTCAATCGAAGGCCGCCTCCCGCTTTCAAAACTCATGGTCCCCGACGCTGACCAAGGCTACAACTACCAGGACTTACTCCCAGGAGCAAAAAATACAGGTGCTCCTCGCACCAGTTCCAGGGCTTCACATGAGATTACTCTATGCGGTCACATTGCGCACAGAAGGAAGTACTTATCACCAACTCGCCACCTACACACATGCTGTACTAAAAGTCTAAGTGCTATTGCTCATGTGTCGTTCTTGCCAAAAATATCTTTGTCACAACTTTTCAGTAAAAATAACTTGGAGAAAGAGAGCCAGTCTGCATTTATCCCCTCATTCCACGTGCCACAGGCGATCGTGATCTTGCAGAGCTGTTACAAAATAGTTCTTGCCTCGGTCTCAATGGGACAGGTTGCACTACTCCATCTCTCACCCTTACTACCACATCATCTCTTTCTCCACTACTCCACAGGCGCCAACCACGGATTACATATCGATCATAAATTTTGTTCAGAATTAGGGAATTACATCCGAGGCACCATGCTAGTTTGCGCCAGTTTCACTATTGGAATTTGGAGGGGAAGGGCAGAATACGCGCAAGCCGCACCCGCGACTAAGGGATAGGCTTACAACGCTTACTGGTGGAGAAAGAGATGTTATCCCTGGCTTCCCTCATTCCTTGGCATTCACACCATATTCAGCCAAGTCAAGTTTGCTGATCTCTCGGGGTCCTAGGCTATCCCTTTGGATGGGCTCGTGATTATTACAGACAAGCACCTTCACCACAGCAGAAAACCACATAGCACACACAGTCTGGCTGAGCCTCTAGTTTAACAATTCTGGAGGGATGAGTTTCGCCAAGAGGTGGCATTGCATAGTATATGTTGACTTCGAGAACATGGCTGCAGGACAGGACGCAGGAGGTTTGTTTAACCCTAGATAAACACCTTATTACTCACCTGGCCAGTATAAAGACACGTAATAGAGATTCATTTTGAGAGGCTTCTGTTTTATTTTAAGTTCGATCACTGTTATTAATGTAACTAAAGACAGTATTTAATTTAAAATAAAATGTTAAGTTCATAATTGGCTCACCATCGTCATTTCAAAGTTGCTATGTTAAGTTTTAACATTAAGTGTATAAACGTGTTTGGTGAAAAACTTTGAGAAAAGATAATTGAATGTAAGCTCCCATTGCAAGTCTAGCTTTGTGGATGAGGTGGTAAGGTAGCTAAAGAAAGATCTATGTTGAGATATAAGGTAAATAGCTATAATTAGTGAAATTCGTGTTATTAGTGTGTTAGTGTGGGATAGGTACTTGCGTAAATAGAGCTCAGATAAGCACAAGATAAAACGTCTCACTGTGCAAAGCATATGGACTGTAATCCTCTTAAAGAAACGTCCATACATATCTCTTGCAAAAAACACAGACTAGACACCACTATAACACCTAAGTTATCTATTCATAAACAATTTATTCAATATGTGGGAACATAACAGCTGGTGTTCAAATTATTACACATCAAGTACTATGTCACTTTAAGAGGTAGGACCACTCCAACATACATCGGCCCGAAACTGCCTATCACTAACGGAGTTATGAGACATCGGACCTTGATAGGTAAGCTACTATTAAACATATCACTATGATCCCTTGTCGTTGTCCAGCTGCACACTGCTCCAGCGTTGAGTTGGGAAGATTAGCCATGAGTCGAGGTATTTTATCAGGACTTTAGTCATGTGCGTGCTCCTACACTTCCAAGTGAAGGCTCAGTGAGGGTTGCAAGCCCTTGTATCACTCTCGACTACGGAGAGGCTGTTCCATATACAGGTTGTTGAACATGCGTCCCCTATGCCCTCCTATGAATCAGCACAGGCTCCCTTGACCTCCCCAAATTCTCTTGGTTCGATGGGCCCTCACAAGGTGTTCAGTGCGCACAATCCACTGGGTCAGCACACCACATGAGACAGGGTCCGCAGAAGCACTGCAGCACCCTCCTCACCCGATCTACCCCTCAACAGTCACCTTGGGTAGATGCACTGCAAGACAACTAGGGTCCGAAGTAAGCCAAGTCACTCTGGAATGCTCAGAGTCGGTCAGAATGCACCATAGGCGTTACGCTCACACCCACCTGCTTGCCCATGAGACAGTCTGTAGGTGTGACAACCCTCCTCTTCACGGTGAGGTATCCTTGCGAGAGAGTACGGGCTGCACATGATGTCAAGGTGCATACGGCACAAGGGACAGAAGGGCCACTCACTCACCCCACGCATAAGTAGAGCAACATCTGGTGTGGTCATGGGGTAAGGGGTCGGACCTGGGAAAACCAATGATGCACGAATGCTCACTATATTCCCCAGCATCCCTTGAGGATCACTCTGCGGACATTCGAGAGGTTATTTAAAGGAAGAAGGCCCAGGCTGCAATACTAGAAGCTCACTGCGGGACCCGTTTGCCTGAGCATTGACTTGTATGAACTTGTAGTTAGGCATGTAACCATGAAGGGCACAAAGAGGAACTGAAGATAGAAATACAAAGGAACGCTAGCCACTTAGATAGAGTGTGAATTGAGAATAGAGGGAAACCTTGAGTTGGTCTGGATGCTATTGCTCAGGCCGAACCAAGTGCTCGGATTCACCTATGCTCCAATTAGGTGTAGGGGATAGCTTCCCACTCTCTAGATACCACTGTTTCTGCACAGAGTTTCCCTCACAGCCTGTCTAGCAAATAGGTGAGCGACACGAATGCAGGAGCTCTCCACGTACTCTTCGATGATTGGCTGCACACTTCTCTGACCACTCGCACATTGATGGTAGATTCGCTATGTAGCACCACTCCAGGCATTAGAGACTTCATTTTCTGCGTTATGCTGAGTATCCAGAGGCAGAGATCACCAGGTGCCGCAGAGTCAGTGCCAGCTTCAGTCCCAGGTCCAGGTTGGACGGGAAAGTGTGTTGTTATTGGCTTGGTCCACCTGGGTCTCAGATGCTCTGACAAGTTTTCAAACATGGCTGGTGCAGAATACTACCTCATGGAGAGATGCAGAGAAATTGCAATGAGGGGATCTTATCATATGCCTGCCACAGCTCCTACCAATCAAGCTTGTTTTGCAGTACAGGTCTACTTCTCAGTGTCTCTTCCTCGAGTTCATCGTTCGCGCATCGCACATCACATCTTAAGTATCGTGTGACATGTCTATCTTCCTTTGCGTAGTAAAATGGCTGATATAACTAAGTCTAGTTATCAAGGCTTGGTTCACTGCAGTGTTATGAAATGCATCGTCAGCTTACCATCGAGTACACGATGTGTTATGATCCCATTGATGGAGATCAATGGATGATGTGGAAGAGCAAGAGCAAGGGTGAAGAGGTTCTGTTCAGCCATGGCGAGCTGCAGCAACTGCATACTGATAATCCACGCGTATGACTTTTCCTCCCTTTTTGAATAGAGGAAAATGATATCGGTATTAACATACAAACCTAAGCTGTACCACACTATTCACTAGTGTAACGATGTCTAGCATGAAACACTCCCAGTAGCATCCTAAGAAAAACACCGAGATAACCACTCCTCTATAATACTATACTAAAATGTGAATTTAGATTCCATTTATCTATCGTCCATTTAATATAGACAAGCAGATAGACATACGAGCATAGACATTACGTAATCATGTCATATCATAGCCAAAGCTATACACCATGACCAAGGCGGGTGCAGACAGCCTTCATGTGTACCATCGGCATAATCTCTGGCTCTATTATTCCACTGTTTATGTGTGTCTCACTAGCTGCGAGTGGATGTCGAGTTGGGTAGGGAATGTCCCAGGAGGATGGCCGGAGGGAATACAGCGGATGTGTAACGGATGACAAGTGGACATTGAACGTTTGTTGCCCGGTATGTGTCAGGATTAGTACATTGACACGCAGTCCGGAAGTAGTTTTGCAGTTGCCGCTCAAAAAACAACTGAACTTGTGGTGCAGCTTCAACACAAAATTTTCTTGACAGGATGAATCGCAGTGGACGGCATTGCCTCGACGGATAGAGCGTAATGAAACACAGTTGAGGCAGTGAGTACACCAATGGATGTATGCGCCTTTTCCAGATGGCATGGCTTGACCTGGGTTTACAGAGTAACAGGATATCGTTTCCAAACCAAATGGGTTTCATATTATAGTTCTTATAGCACGTCAAAAGAAGTATCCCCACACGAATCATCATAGGTGCACTGATGGGCTGATGTGCAGTAGAATCCAGCCTAACTAATAAATTGGAAATATGAGATCAAGCTGACAGAATAGACACCAGGTACAACATCCTATGCACAAGCAAACACCCAAAAAGCACTTGTACAAAAAGAATTGCAACAGCAACTACAACCGCTTAAAAATGGATAACAGCATAATATACTTCCAGCAGACAATAGGAAAATGCCAACAAGTAGTAATGTTAATAGAAAGACTACGAAACAAATTGACAGACCTACTCCAAGACTCCACATACAAACCCTAAATTAAACACAGACCCAACCAACAATATCTTAGAAAAAATCTAACCAAAGAAAGAAATTATAAACCAGCCACATACAGCTAAAGAGATCCTAACAGACGATCATCCCAAAGAAAAAACTTCCAGATGCCCCAAGACTATAGCGGCCTCCCAAAATACACAGAGAGTCCATACCTCTCAGAGACCCATTAGTCAGCCTCCAGGAGTCAGCGCACTAAAAAACCTAGGCTAAAAACCATTTAGCAAAAACAACTAAGTCGAACTACAGCCCATGCTGAAACCGGCAGCTTCAACATGTACAAAAACTCATAACCACTTTTCGTTGGAAATGATCAAAGAACTACACGTGGACAGAGAAGAATCTGTTTTGGTAAAGTTTCGACCGTGGGTTCACTATTCACGTCAAGTCCCGATAAAAGAAACTCTTGTTAATCATCAAAAAATTTAAAATCCCACCAGCTAAACACCTCATGGAACTTACAAGAACACTTGCCTAACCCAACACATATTTCAGTATAGCAAAGGACAAAGATTACAAAGCAAGATTGAAGGAGCCGCTGTGGATCCCCAACTGTCACCGTCATTGCAAACCTGTTCATTGGAAGGAATTCGATATCCAGGCCCTGGCTAATGCCACCGGAGCAGCACAAGCCCAAACTATGGCCTAAGATACATGCGATGACACATTTGTGATTTTGGGCCCCGGATGGAAAAGGAAAGACCTAGACAATTTCCTAACACACCTAAACAACACACACCTTCCCAATCGAGTAAAAAAAAGAAAAAAATTCCAAAAGGTTTTGTTTTTTGTTTTTCAAAAAAAGCCAAAAAAAATAAATTGGGGAAAAAAGACCCATTGCCCTAGATGTACTAATCTACAAAAGAACAATAGCAGCACACGACCAACATACCAAAGAAAACACACACCAACCGCTACCCTCAACGACCAAATACCCACCACCACCCAGCACAAAGATAAATTCCCCGTGGACGAAAAACACTAATTACCAGAACCAAATGCTGGCAGATAAGGACACATATAAAAGACTGAACTAATGCACCCTGACTGAAGTATGAACAGCCAATGGCGCTGTTCCCACAAAAACAAATCACCAGCTTGATCCACAAAAAACGACACCAAGATATAAGTCAGAGACCAGAAGACCAACAGACCTATGGAACAGCTTGGTCTTGCCTAGCATAAGAGGTACTAGCAGATAAAATCAGTAGAGGATACTACACAGGCATCACACATCAAAGAGTGCCTTCAAAACAGACAAAAAAATAGCAGCCATCCTGAGGAAGCCCCAAAAGACAAAATTGACCGTGGAAAACAACAATAATACGAAATTCCCTGTAATCATGCCGGCCCACAATAGCATTGACAGACCAATAGAAGAATAAGTACCGACGCCTAGAGAAGCACAAATGCAGTAAAAAAAGCTGGGACATTCCCTCCTCAGCTAGTCCAACACATGAAAAACCGCAGGTGCACAAACATCAAACTTTCAAGTGGCACTAAACCCTAGCCACTATAGAAAACCCCAGCCACAGAAATCATCAAGAAGAAGCCATAGAAGTTGAAAAAAAGAACCTGACCAGCATAAAATAGAAGAGAATGATTTCCAGCCAGACTGTCAATCATTATTGGAAGCCTGCACAGTCTCCAAGATAGAAAAGATCTCCAACACCACAAGGTCCAGGCAAACACCTGGGCACAAACAGACCTCCCTCTAATAGCTCCAAACTCAAAACACCCCCCCAATCAGGCACCCAGGTGAAAACCAAGCTTGGCTAAATGAATAGCAAGCTTGCTGATGGAATCTAGGCAAGCCGTGCCTTTCACATGAGCCAAGCTGCATTGAAAGCCTCCAACACAAGAACAGTAGTGTTGCCCAGCCAATCAAGCCACAAAACAATGACAGGAAGAAACCGCAGGAAACACGCAATTCAATCAAACTCAGCAAGTCCAAATGAATCACAGACCCAGGCTAATAGCCAATCAGAAATTAGACCAGCTCAAATTTGAAACAGAGGAACTGTGAGGACACACATCCCGCGACAGAAGCCTGAATGATGGCAAGATGAGATTCTGGCTTGAAGACATTGCTACATACTTTAACAAAACTACAATGACGGTGGGATAATACCCGAAGGATAGCTAAACAGCAAAACAAATGTAAGTACCCGCTGAGAAGGCTTAAAAAAACAAATATCTGAACCTCCACGGGGAGGAAATAAACAGCAGATCATATTATATTATATATATCTGGACAACATCCTCCACACATCGTAACAACCTACAATTACCAAATACGTTCACCGTAGAACAGAAACCAACAACCAACTTCCTTCCTGGACGTTTTTTAATTTCAAAAAACCCAATGGCTCCCTAGGACCACAGTTCCGTAGTCCATCTACCGGAAAAACCACACACAACCACTTACCTAATTGCACAAACGCTATCGCATGCCTGCACAGATCAATTCGCAATAGTCTAGACCCTCATCTCCAGACGAAATTGCCTAGCTGACAAAAAGACCAGAGCACCTGAGAACAGAACTACAACCAGGTCTCTCAACCTAATCGTATTATTTCCAACGGATTTCCAAAGAAACACAATTACCGAACCTATGAGTCCAAAGAGAGATACCCCCCAAAAAACCAAGACACAGAACACAGACAACGTATTTGCACTCCTCCCCTATCATGCAAAAAGGCACCACAGACAATTAGCAAAGTTCTCACACAACACAGATATCAGGACAGCCTTTCGCACTGCACCAAGAAAATAGCCAACATCCCAGGAAACCCAAAAGACAAGAATCCAGATAGAAAACCAAGGAGTTTAAACTGGAAATATCATGGGATTTTATGAGAATGATACCTCCCCGTCTATGAGGACATCTGGGAAACTAGCCCTCACCGAATGCTTCGTGTTTGGAAGCCGCGATCTTGGTGGCGTCGGATCGGGTAGGAGCGCAACAAAATGGAGGTCCCCAGCCACGAAACCAAACCACAAGACCGGCAAACAACAATGGGGGACCCACTGGGCCAATTCCCCCTGCATAAGACCCAGGGCCCAAACCGTCATTCTATAATGAAGGACAACTACCATACGCAGAAACCAAGACCACAGAGGGTTTGCCAGCTGTCACACAACGCCCGACCCAAAACCAAACAAGCTTGGAACACATGCCAAGAACACAGACCCAGACCCCAAATTCAAGGCCAACCAAAACCCAGAATGCTATAGTGTGTGACGAGCCACCCACTTCAGGAATATTCACATCAGAAAACTCAGGGAAATTACCCCACAGAGACACTCAAGAAGTTGCAACACAAGCAAATGACCCAGGAAATCACAGCACAAGAACCCAAGGATACCAAACAACAATAAAAACTCACAAGGTCATCACTCTCAACCCATTACCCAACGACACAGCGAAGGCTAAATGGAAAAAGAGAGTCAAAACACAATACGAACCCAGGAGAATTACAACATGAGGACGCCAGGTTACTACCAACAAAGAAACTTTGCAAGGCCATCACACAACCATTACCCAAGCCATTAAAACAGGAGAGGCTAATGGCAAAAAAGATCACTACGAAACAAATGACTCATGGAGATTACAGCACAAAGATCCAGGATATTTCCATAACAAACTCAACAATGGCCCACTTCAACACAGCGACAGCCCATTATACCAACATCAACTCCATCAACCAATCAAGAGGCAGCAGTGCAGCCAACCAGCCCAGCACACCAGCTCCCCCCCCCCAAGAATTTATAGAGAGACGGCAGCTCCGATCACACACTGCTTGCACTGGCATGAAGCCAAAAGCACCAGCCTGAGGTTGGCAAGTGGGACCTCACCGAAACGTTGCCAAGATACTCTTAATCTTACATGGGAAAAGACCCGAATATACCTAGATCTACATACTAGGTATAGTACTACATACTACAATATACCCATGAAAATCTACGAAAATATATGTGTGTGTGTTGTGTGAGAGAGAAATATGTTTGCAAAAAAAAATGAAATGGAAAAAAGAACAAAAATATGTGGTCATTCTCTTTTATCTTTCTCTTTTCTTTATTGCATTCATTAGGAACCACTACTACATCCATGAAGAGCTTTGAAGGGTGCTGTCAAGATTCCAGTAGTTACCCCCATTTAAATCATGATCTCAAGCCAAATTTCCAAAACTTAAAAAGGATTTATTGGGAATTAAACTGTCCAGTATTGCCTGGGTGTAGCCGACTCTGAGACACATAATTCATTGCCATCCTTCACCCTGGTTTTTCCCTGGGCATATTGTAATTCATATTCTCCAATGGGACACATCCACAGCTAAGAGCCATCAATCATGCTTTCCAGTTAGAATTTTTCGCACCAGAAACCTCAGTCACCTAGAAACTATCTTTGAAAACATTTATGGAATGCAGTTTTGCTTTGCAAGTGGCTGCACTGCTCCCCCCTCCCTTTCTGTTGGCAACTCAAAAAAGACCATAGAAATATTTTATGAATTGACATTCGGCTCCCCTCACTTCTTGAAGGTGACCTGTACAACACTAAAAGAAAACAAATTTATTGCAGGTATAGGACTTTGGGTTGATTTGGGTTTGCCCCCAGGCTTGATTGGATTTTCTGCATGGAATCTCTTCACAAGGCTTGGACGTTCCTACTCTTTACTCTGATAAGGGGTAGCCGTTCCACTTGATTAAATATTGGAATTGTCTTGTGCCACCTTGAAATGAGGATTCACTACATCTCATAATGGGTTTGGCCTCCTATTACCACAGGGTCTGGGCCCTCAGGGTCAATCCCACCATTGGTTTTAAGAGACTACTATGGAATACCAGGCGCATTTTCCCAACCAATCAGATTAACTCATAAAATATAATATAAAATAAATATTACAAAATAAATAAATAAATATAAGCACTTAGACTTATATAACGCTTCATAGGGCTTTTACACCTCTCTCTAAGTGGTTTACAGAGTAAGCATATTGCCCCCAACAATCTGGGTCCTCAGTTTACCCTCTTCAGAAGGATGGAAGGCTGAATCAAGTTTGAGCCTGATGAGATTCAATCTTCCAAACTGCAGGCAGCCAGCAATCAGCAGAAGCGGCCTGTAGTACTGAATTCTAACCACTGCACCACCACGGCTCATGGATGGATGGGTCCATGTGATCAGGGTTGGCACAAGGGCAAGTCAATGGATGATCTTCAAGCCTGTTTGGACCCAAAGGATTGAGGGGAAAAAGAGGACTTTTTTAACCTTACAATATATTAATATATTATATATAATATTGCAATTTCTGAAATAAATATGTTAAAACCAATTTAGCAGTTTCAGGCATTTTGATGTTACCCTATTATAACCTACTCATTTATTCTTTTCCAAATCTAGTCTCCCATCTCAAAGTAGTTTGAATTGTTTTAGCTTCTCTACAAAGGAAAGGGGCATCTGTTTCATAATCAGACTTCAAGACCAGTCACTATAGTGCATCCAATCCTAATAGTTTTGCTTCATGTGTAACAGCACAACATTCCTGTCCCTGAAGACACCAAGCCTCATAATAGATGTGTAAGAAAGGTCTCTGCCATGTACTTTTCAAAGACTGGCATCATATACAGTCCATGAAGCTTCAAAACAGCGGTGGGATTCAAAACATTTTACTACCGGTTCTGTGGCTTGGTGGGCATGGCTTGATGGGTATGGCAGGGGAAAGGTACTGTAAAATCTCCATTCCCACTACACTCCAGGGGAAGGATACTGCAAAATCTCATTCCCTCCCTACCCCACTAACCTGCTTTCCAGCTCCATTCTCCTGTGCAGGGAAACAAAAGAAGACCCAGCCAATCAGCTGCGCCTCAGGAGGCAGAGAATAGATGGGGGAGGGGCCAGTCAGAGGTGGTATTTGCCAGTTCTCCAAACTACTCAAAATTTCCACTACTGATTCTCCAGAACTGATCAGAACCCACCTCTGCTTCACAACCATTCCAGTTTCACTGTTAAGTTCATTCTTGTGGTCATTATTATCTTCTTTCTTAAGTGGTCTATTTTTTTCTGTAGGATCTAAGAACTCATCTTTGGAGGAAACTTCAGCTAATGGAAAGAGAATCTTCCAAGTACACAATTCTGATATTACAAGGGTTTGGGGTTTTTTTTTGGCAGAGTATACCATGGTGTTTGAGGTGAGAAGCAGAAGAGAATGCTGTCTATAGAAAAGAATCACTACCATATTAAATGTATTTACTTCTAGGAAACTCTGGAGACAGCCTAAATGTGAACAAGCCAAAATATTTTAATAGGGAATGCAGACCTGCCAACCCCTGATAAAGGAAAATCTGGAGACCCATGAAAAAAAATCTGGAGATTCTATAAAAAATAATTAAGTGAGATATCTACCCTGAGGTATCACCGGTGAAACATACCACATAACATATTCGAAACTTCATTCATTTCAGATTAGTAGACGATTCTGTTACACCGCGTTTTTCTAATTCCTTTATGGGGTAGAATGTATTGGCGCCACCAAAACTCACAATAAATCCCACATTTATGTACGATTACTAGTCTATGTTGTGACGTTAATTTTTAGAACTTATGATAACGCGTGGTCAGATCATATTTAGAGTGTTAAGAGTACGAAGAGCAACCTTCTATGGGTGCTTCCGGCGTGGTTTCGTGGTCTCTCTCGTTATTTTTGACCCTATGTCCCAAGAAAAGTCCTCGCAATCTTTTTATTATGTCTGAGTTTTACCCACCTCCAGTTCACCGATTGACTATCATATGTACCCTGGTACATTTCCCCAAGAAGAGCTGGGAACAGGTAAATTATAACTTTATTTCGAGTCGATCCCAGCACAAGAAACACCCCTCCCCAATTAACTTCAATCTGTCAGGCTATCCTGTTCTGAGCAACATGGTGGTGATCAACCGCCAATTAGCTTAACGCCCCTGCGAAGCATGGGCCAAGACCAAGGCTCACCGTCAGAAAGATTCTGGGGAGACAGGGCTTTGGCGCAAACTTCCCCTGAACAGCAGAAAGTGGAAGGCCCAGAGGAAAAAGGCGGCGGGGGCAAAAGTTGCAGCTCATCGTCCATCCACGGAGAAAAATGAGGCGCCCGAACTTCGCGCAGTTTTACTTGAGGCGAAGGGCTGCCTAAGGGCCAGCTGACAGGGAGTGCGCAAGAACCAAGAACTCTCATCGCGGGGAAGCCCTCGCTAAGTCGCTGCTCTGGCGCAAATCGTAGGCACGGAGCCAGAAGAGGGAAAGGTGGGGATTTTCCTTCCAAGCGGTCATTGAACCCACTGACTGAAAACCATGGCTACCAGGGGATTCCGGGCCCTCCTCACCACCATATAACGGTGGTTATAAAAAAAAAAGTGTTTTAAATTTGGTGTGAGATTGAGGAGCCTTGTCGTGAGACAAGACAAAAAATCGTGAGACTCACAGCAGAACCATGAGAGTTGGCAGGGCTGGGAACGCATGGGTGATGAGCAAGCTGACCACAGTAGTATATTTATGGTATATATTGTATAAATATACTAGTATATTCACAGTATATTTAATTATATCTCTTGCCATTTCTGAAAGAGATTAGTCTCTGTCTCTCTGTCTCTGTCTCTCTCTGTCTCTGTTTCTATCTCTGTCTCTCTGTTTCTGTCTCTCTGTCTGTCTCTCTCTCTCCCCAAAGGCAGGAGAAGGAAGTAAATATCACACACAACTGCCAAAAACCTTGGCACAAATTATAGCTGGAATAATTCTTCCCAAACTTTTAAAATGTTTCTCATTCAAATGAAAACAACCAATGAATAATTGCTTCTGTTCTGATTTTCAAATCAGTATACTCTTGGACTGTTCCACTGCATATTTACATTCTTAGAAAAAGAAACATTGTTTGAAATTCCTCAGAGAATCTTCCATTCCTCTTAATTTCAGAGAAATGTCACCATTCATTCCATCATAGACATTTTTATTGTTGTTGTTCAATTGCTAAATCATGTCCAACTTTATGGACTATACCATACCAAGCCCTCTATCCTCCATCTTACTTTACATACTCTACATAAATGACCTTTGCAATCACGTTATAAGCAACTGCGTCCTCTTCACTGATGGTGTAAAACTATGCAACACCATCGACATGCTACCATCCTTCAAAACAACCTCGCTTATGTGTCTGAATGGTCAAACAATTAGCAACTCCAAATCTCAACCAAATCTATGTCCTACACATTGGTAAAAAAAAAATCAGTACACTAAATACAAGCTAGTGGAAATGATAACCCTCACTCTGTCAAGGAACTTGGAGTACTCATATCAAATGACCTAAGCACTAGAACTCACTGCAACAGCATTGTCAAAGAGGCATTAACAGTTGTAAATCTAATCTTACAAAGCTTCTCCTCCAGAAATATTGAATTGCTAACTAGGGCATACAAAACCTTTGCTAGACAAATATTTGAATACAGCTCACCTGTCTGAAATCTGCACTGTGTATTGGACATAAATACAACTGAGTGAGTCCAAAAGTATTTCACAAGAAGAATACCAACACCACCAGGCTTGAAATTTTGGGCTTGGATAATCCAGAACTACACTGCCTACAGTTGGACTTGATCATAATACACAAAATTATCTGCTACAATGTCCTACCAGTCAATGATTACTTCAGCTTCAACCACAACAATACAAGAGGATACAACAGATAAAAACTCAATGTAGACTGCTCCAAACTTGATTGCAGAAAGTACAACTTCAGCAACAGAATGGTCAATGCCTGGAATGCACTACCTGATTCTGTTGTTACATCCTCTAACCCCAACTCCTTTACTCTTAAACTATCTACTACTGACCTCACCCCATTCCTAAGAGTCTGCAAGGGGTGTGCATAAGTGCACAATCATGCCTCCCATCCCTGTCCTATTGTCCCCATTTATTCGTACCTATTTCCTGTTACTCATGTTTATTCTTATACCTATTATCTTATAAGTGATTGACAAATCAAATAAATAAATAAATCTTTGAGGAAAGTATATTTTTAAACCAATACATCTCCCCAGGTTTGTTTGTTTTTTGAAGAATTATAATATTGTTAATGAAAAGTGTCGTGATCTTTTCAAAGCAAATCACTTCTTAGAACATACCACAATTATTTTAATCATCCCTTAGAAAATGCCAGAATTGGTTTATTCTAAAGTCTATGGATTAGAGTTTAACTGTAAGTTCTACCTAACTTTGCCTAAAGCAAAATGCAAGGTAATTGAGTAAGATGTTAATGAAACAGTTTTTGGAATTTCAAGGGAAGCTAAAAGTCTTCAGATGGATATAGCTAAGTACAAAAGAAGTTTCAAATATTTTCTTTAATACCATGAAAGCCATGAATAGTTTTAATGCATATGTTTATACATATATGCACTGTGTGTATATATGCTTGGGTTGTTGTTTTAACAGACACTGAATAATCTCTCAATAAAAAACAGGAAGGGTTTTATTGTTATTTTTTTTACATTGAAGACTTCAAGTGCAGCATCTACTATTTTTTTTCCATTTCATCCAGTATACAATGTTATGTGCGAGTAACCTTTGGAAACAGGAGAGGAGAGCCACAGCCAGGGGAAGAGTGGATAACAGATAGTTTAGCCCACAAAAAAACAGTTGTAACAAACATCTCAGAAGGGACCCTACCTTCTAAGAGCCATGGGGGCACAGTGGTTAGAGTGCAGTACTGCAGGCTACTTCTGCTGATTGCTGTCTGCCTGCAATTTGGCAGTTCGAATTTCACTAGGCTTAGGGTTGACTCAGCCTTCCATCCTTCCGAGGTGGGTAAAATGAGGAGCCAAACTGTTGGGGAAAATATGCTGACTCTGTAAACCACTTAGAGAGGGCTATAAAGCAGTGTTAAGCAGTATATAAGTCTAAGTGCTATTGCTACCTAGTTTCTCGAGCCATAATAATGAAGAGGGGAAATATTGTTTCTGATTTGCAAGATTCTGTTAACGTAATCTTACAATAAAGTAGAATTCAGTTGAGCATGCTTCCTGTCTGGAGTACTTCACAAGGCTGATACAGTGCTCATCACAAAACTTTCTAGGAATCACCACACTCAATGGATGTAATATCTTAGCATGACCAACCTTTTCACAGAAGAATTATTGCAAATCTGAATTTCAAAAGAAAAATGGAAAGGAACCAATGTAAGCATTTCTTGACTGATAAAGAAAACAAGGATCTGAAGAAGATAGCTGTGTTGAACAGATGACTTGTTTTAATTGTCCCATGATTGTGGTGGCGCCATACAGTCCTGCACTGCTGAACTCTGATTTTAATATATCCATAGACTCCATAGACTACCAGGCAATGACTATTGACAGTGGTATTTTCAGAATCGTTATGCTGAAGTCCATACTGAGTTCACTTCCCTTAAATCAGGGAATCTTAGCTTCCCAGTACAAGTTACAAGCTTTTTAGATTGACATTTGAATAGACAAGAACTCTGGAGGGCAGAGAGAGAATAACATTTGGTATTCAGGCAATAGATGAATGAAATGTTATTGCTAATCTTCTCAGCAATTGATAGCAAAGCCAACAGACCAGTGGGCAAATAGACATGATCACAATACTTACTTGGGGTTAAGGAAAACTAAAAGAAGGGATAGGCATAAGAGGTCTAACTGATTTCCTTGATGTGTCAATCCAGTATTATCATCTTTCTTTGAACCTTACTTACCTGAAAGTCCCATCATCTGTTTCCAAGGTATATCAGAAATATCTCTCATGCACAAGAGTTTAAACCTCCTCAAACAACAAAGAAAATAAAATAGCCAATTGCCTTCATATTTTTCTCCAAATCCTCATGCTGACTCTGTGAGACATACATCATCTATTCTAGAAGGATTTTCTAGAGACGGGGATCATCTCATCATCCAAATCTA
Source organism: Laticauda laticaudata (assembly GCA_004320025.1). Taxonomy (NCBI): domain Eukaryota; kingdom Metazoa; phylum Chordata; class Lepidosauria; order Squamata; family Elapidae; genus Laticauda; species Laticauda laticaudata. Next base: position 17,436 of record BHFT01037035.1, read on the forward strand.
GATGGTTCAGTGCAAGCCATTCCTTCTGACTTTCCTTTATTTCAACAATGCTGAAAGTGCTGGGGCAAAAGGAATAGATCTCTAGATGACTATGTCTGCTAGTGGCAATGTTATTATTAATACAATGGATTGTTCTGCTCTACTATGTTTCAGCTATGTTTCATGTTACTTCAGATGTGAGTAAATTCCCAGAACCCAACACTATGAAACAAGAGGAAGGTCAAGAACATAATATGAAAAAAAATGATCCTCTTTCCTTTTGCATGCAACTATTCTGGCTCAGGGATAGCCCAATCAACTGAACTTGTTCTGATTGTTCATTCACTCTGTTGTAAATAAAAGAAGAATCTGATCCTGCTTTAAAAAAAAACCCAAAGCACAATGCTGGCCGTATATACTCTACTCTGGGTCACATGACCAAAAAGGAGGATAAAGAGGGATTATAATGAAAACAGACAATCACATTCTGAGCCAATGCCCAACTGTTTTTCCCGTAGAGATGCACTAGGAAGTTATTTCTGGATTTAAGTAGCCCCAAGAAAGCTATGCTCTATTGTTTTTTAACTTGGCCTTTGTTTCAGCAGCTTTTCCCATCCTACCAGAGTCAGTTCCATTTTGTTTAGGTTTGGAGTGTCATCTTGCTATCAGACAACAAGTCGGCTAAATAGACAGATCTCTGATATCTATGTACAACGTATATCTATATACAACATCTATATACAATTTCTTTCTAATATTCTGTTGGGTTGGAAAGGATAAAATGAAGGGACATAAGCTGGCAAGCAGGCAGGCAGGGCACCCAGACTTGCTGATACTAAGACTGCTGATACTGTGCTGATTGTATACTAGAGATCAAGAGCCACACCTCATTTGCATATAAATTGCAAACTTGCTTTATCAAATACAAATGCATAGAATCATAATTTGACATTTGGTTGACCCTAGTTCCTTATTCCGGGATAAATGCAATTTTTTTGCATTTTTAATTTCACATCTGCATGACACTGGTCTTCCTGATGCCTCCGTTGGGTGTACATATGGAGAAGGAAGATTGCAGGGTACAATTGTCACCTAAGCTTGGCCTCCAGACAGAAATGAGGAAGCTTCTTTAATTCTGTGGCTAAACATAATCTGGTAACTGGCCAGCATCTGCAAACGGAATGCAGCACTGAAGGATGGAAGAGAGAACTGAGAGACTAACCATTCCACAGGAATTATGGATCCCTCTAAGGTGTGTGATAGGTGTTTATATACTCTCTGCAACAAACTAGTCCTTCTGAGGATTTGAACATTTGAAATAAAATGTTATATGGATATTCTTCAATTTACAACTATTTAGTCACAATTGCAACAGTTAGAATGTTAGAATGCAGTGCTGCACTGCAGGCTACTTCTGTTGACTGCTGGCTGCCAGCAGTTTGGCAGTTTGATTCTGACCGATTCAAATTTGACTCAGCCTTCCATCCTTCTGAGGTGGGTAAAATGAGGAGCCAAACTGTTTGGGGCAATATGCTGTTGGAAGTTATAACCCACCCCCCTCCTAGAAAAATAAAATACTTTAGGATATATTAAAAGGACAGAATATTTCCCCTGAAAGACAAGTAGAAACTCAGACGTAGAAACTCACCTCAGAAGCAGAAGCTCACCCCCATCTTTTTGAATGGGTGGGCCATTAGGGCCTGGGCCAGAGTATTCTACATAACAAAGCCCTCTACCCATCTCACCACTCAGGGGAAGCCATGTGATTCAGACAAAGCCTACAAAGTTAGCTAAGAGCCCCACCCCTGGGAGTCTGACAGCCAATGGGATACATTTCTTACACAGGAACAGGAAACACTAAGGTGTAGCCCAACAGAGGGTACATAACTAAGGACCTTTCAGCATCTTGGTCCTTCTTTTCCTTCACCCAACATCTTGAAGCATGTGATCGTTGTTTTCCTTTGGAGCTCCAAGCCATGTGGTCCCATACACCATTAAACCATCTTTCCAAACAGCCTCCATGTGTCTTTTTTCCCCACTTGGAATTGAACCCAGAAGGATATTTCTTTCAACAATGCTGACTTTGTAAACTGCTTAGAGAGGGCTGTAAAGCACTGTGAAGAAATCTAAGTGCTGTTGCTATTGCTACAACAGCACTGAAAAAAGTGACTTATGATCATTTTTCATACTTATGACCATTACTGCCACCCTGTGGTCCCGTGATCAAAATTTGAATGTTTGGCAACCAGCATGTATTTATGACAGTTGCACGGTCATGTGGTCATGTGATTATCATCGGTAACCTTTCCAGCTAGCTTCCAACAAGCAAAGTCAATAGAGGAAAGCAGATTCATTGCGTGATTCCCACAACAATTGTCGTAAAGGTCATAAAAAAGGCTGCAATATAAGGCACAACTCACTTAATAATTGCCTTGCTTAGCAATGGAAATTTTGGGCTCAGTTGTGGTCGTAAGTCAAGGACAACCTGTCATACAAACTGCATGTTACTATCAGTGCACACTGGAGCCCATTCTAGGAAACAATTTTTCATTTTAAGGACAGCAAAAGCTGAACCCCAATAATTTCTCTGGATAATAAGGAAATCTTTGACAAAGAATTCCAACAATATACCCAACAGATCATTCTTAGAAAAATGAGCTAAGCCACACATTATATATTAAGGCACTCTTCCTATGAAAAAAAAAAAGCATTCCAGAGGGTAAAAAAATTAATANTCTTCCTATGAAAAAAAAAAAAGCATTCCAGAGGGTAAAAAAATTAATATTTTACCTAGAATACATTAAAATTCTGTTATTTTGTAACTATAGATCAGGGGTGTCAAACTCAACTTCATTGAGGGCCGCATCAGGGTTGTGTTTGACCTCTGGGGGCTGTGATGGGTGTGGCCAGCTTGAAGATGTATATTGGGGGCACCTGTGTTGTTTTGAGTGCTCTGCCAGCAAAAACAGGCTCCCGAGCTCCATTTCCAGCTATGACGGCCTCCTGCAACCCTCTACCAGCAAAAACAGAGCTCAGGAGGATTGCACGTGGCCATTTTCACCAGCAGAGGTGCAGTGGGCTGATTCTTTGCTGTTTACATGATGGCCCCATCAGCCAGATCTAAGCACCTCATGGGCCAGATCCAACCCACGGGCCTTTAGTTTGACATCCATGGTAAAGATGCATATGCAGATACAGCCTTAAATATGTGCATCCTTCTCATCTTGGTGTCCTCTGGACTGCAGCTCTCAGAATTCCCCAACTCCATAAGCAGCTGCATGTTCAGTTCATAATTACTATCAATCCATTGATTGGAGAAGGCTCATGTAGAATATACATGATACACAAATTACAAACACTCAGAAACAAGGCATCAACCCTATCTAGAGATAAAGGATTAAGCCTACATCTTTCTATATGCAAAGCATGTGCTCTGTTACTGAGCTATAGTGTTTCTTTTGCCCTAGTACTTTTGCAGAAGCAGGTTGGTAGGCTAGACAAGGTGATATGGTGAAAGATACCAATAACTGAACATCGGCATAGTACTTGGCCTAGCCGTTTGAAAGAACACTCAGTGAAATCAGCACGTCATTCTGAATAAATCTAAGGAACTCTCCATTCATAAGTATTTTTATAAGTTGATCATGTTTTAATACCATCATGTGATGGATTCTTGCAGAATGCTTACTCTTATGGGGAAATGCATCAAAATGACTGTGTAGGAGACATGATATTTACATTTGATTTATCTGAGTGTTTATATGCATTAGCTATCACAGCTGCTTGGACCCAGCTGTAATGTGGTTTGTCCATGGGTGGTTTAACAGGCAAATATACAACAAGGAATTTGATAAATGTTCCCGAGCACATTGTGCAAAATTGAACATCGCAAAAATTAAAAATATTCATATGGAAGAATTGACAACGTTTGAAATGTGCTGGAACAGAGCTATTAGGATTGCGAAGCTCCCTATAATTACTGACCTTGTTGCATAGAAGGATGTTTGCACCCCAGTACTCTAATGCTAGACACAACACCTAACTGTGGAACCTAGTTTTTTGGGGACATGGGTGTTTACAAACAGCTCATTTAGTATGTAAATATTTCTTCATTTCAATTTATTTTTACAATTATGGGGTGAATGGGGGGTTGTTGGTTATTTACTATTTTAATATAATTGGAGTGTAAAAAGCAGAAATTGAGGCTAAAAGCATCCTGAGTTTTCCAAGGCTATCCTCCCATCTTTTGCAGATGGATATTAAGGCTATCACTTTCAAAAAGGAATTTTGTCACAAAATGACAACTGAGTTCAAACTCTTACTGTTTGGGTCTAAGCTGACTCACTGTTCAGAGAGAAGTCAAGACATGGTAGCGGAAGACTGCTCTTCCACTTCAGTGGGTCCACCAAGCCAACTTCATGAAGCAACCTGCATGACTAAAGAAAGATACCAAGACCAAGATACAGGAAAGGGGAAGAAGAACGGCAAACTATGAATGAACTGTAACTTTGACCAAACACAAATTTTGCTTGGCCAAGCTATTCTCTTCCCACATTCAGAACTACAGATGGCATTTTTACATTGTGTGATCAAAGCTAAAACAACATTTCTGTTTTGATTTAAATTCTGTGAGCATTCCTTGCATTGATCTGAACTGTGTAACCATCCCTCAGTCTGTGTAATCATTCTTTATATATAAATAGCTCTTCCCCAATTTCTGACTCCAATATTGCATAACCGGTCCTGGGGAATAGAGCGCTGTACTGTAAAGTTTCTTTACAGCATGGATTTTCACTCACCTTTCCTGATGTTGGTGTTATAACAGGAAATCAGGAAAGGATCTCTCATACATGAGCACATAGAAACAATCAATGAAATTTTGCTAACTGTCTTTATATTGACATTCACTGTCCATTCCTCCTTCAAAACCCAGCCTGTGCCAGCCACAACAGAATGCGAGCCACCAGAGTCTTTGCCAGCATGTCAAACAGAATGGATGCCCAACATAGTTGACATTGATTAACTGCCTCCCCCAGTAAATGAATCAGCCCCAAATGGTAATCAAAATTAGCCATCCAGAGTTCCTTTAGTAGATGGGCAGCCATATAAATTTGTTTAATAAATAATAATACATATTGTTCATGCATAAACTGTGATTCAGTTCTTGTACCAAAAGTTAAGTAAACACATAAATAAAAGTTCTATGCTGTTGTGATCCTCCGCACAGGGTCTCAATAATATTCATTCCCTTTTAATATTTTTTGTTTCAACTCCTAATTTCTTCTACACTATTTTTGCACATTAGTAGATACATTTACTTGAGAAGGCAGGGGGAAAGAAGATGTTATTTATGGAATTATGCAACATTTAATCTGTCCATATAAAACCAGAAAAACTGGTGAAAGAAGCAGCTATTGCCTACTATCACTGCACATTGTCTCTTCTAGGGCTTTATTTTTTTCCCAGTCCATAAATAAGTTTAGTTTACTTGGGTCAATGACAGTTATCCTTAGTGCATCACCTGCCAAATAAAGATATGCATTACATAAACTGGACAGACCTAAGAGATTTGGGGTGGAAGATTCTACAGTCCTTTCAAAATAGTCTAATATTCATAAAATTCTGTTGTCTAGGAGTTTCATTCATCCCAAGGATAGAAAGAGAGATTATTTCACCAATTTCTTCTATCTCCACAGCCCACGATTGCAATTCATTTGTTGCTCAGGAAAGGAAAGCTGGCAGACCTACTGCTGACCACTGGTGTGATCTAGTTCCCATCAATCAATGGATCAGTTGACTGACTGGCATCAGAATGCTTCTTCCTGAACAGGAAATGTCTATAAGACCCCTATGAATTGCAAGCAGGTCATAGGCCTTCTGGCTCACAATAAAGCAAGAACTGTAAGCAAGTCAAATTGCCACCTGTAAAACATCTTATACAAATTTTCTTTATATGCTGTTGACATTGTCATCTTATAATTTTGAGACCACA
>BHFT01037036.1:0-67245 GCA_004320025.1 Laticauda laticaudata
GGATTCTTTAATACCTTTTATTTGATTCTTTTTCCTATGTAAGTTTGTATTATGGCTGGCCTGATGTTCCCTTTGGGTTTTTCCTGCTTAAGTGACACCACTGTCTTTGTAAAGTTCCCTTTCCACACTATATTATGCCTCTGTAAAAGTATCTCCTGTAACTTCCTGAACATAAATTTCACCCTTGTTTCATCCAGAGACTGTCAAACTCAAAAAGGCAGTCCACACTCCTTTGATCTGTGTTGTTAGTTTTGTGTAGCTACAGGGGAGCAAGTGGCTAATTGACTAATTGGGAGAACAAAGGAAGGATGAGATAACACTGAAGGCATCTACCTTTTGCAGGAAGTTAGGAGGCCGGAATTGGGAACTAAGATAATGCAAGCCATACCTTCCCCAAGGTGTGGCTATTCCTTACATGCATTGTATCTGTATGTCCTGGATATAGTTCACCCAGTATTTTGTTTTGGCTGTAAATAAAATCTGCTTCTTTTTGCAAGCCTCGTCCTGAGTTTCACTATCTTTGGCATCTCAGTGGCTTGGGGAAACTTCTGGTACCTTACAGTATCATAGTTTTTAAGACTTGAAAAATTACTAAAAATGGTATATACCAGTCCCCTTCTCAATGCAAGTTCTGAAACATTCTCAGGAGAAGCCTACAGGTGATCCTGGATCTACAACCACAATTGAGCCCCAAATCTCTGTTGATGAATGAGACCATTGTTCAGTGAATTTTGCCCCATTTTACAACCTTTCTTGCCACAGTTGTTATGTGAATCATTGCAATTGTTAAATTAATAATGTGGTTGTTAAGTGAATCTGGCTTCCCCATTGACTTTGCTTGTCAGGAGGTCTCAAAAGATGGTCAAATGAATTTTGATCATGTGACTATGGGGATGTTGCAATGGTCATAAGGGTGAAAAACGGTCATTAGTCACTTTTTTCAGTGCCACTGTAACTTCAAGCAGTCACTAAATCATGACTCCCCAAACTTGGCAACTTTAAGACTGATGGACTTCAATTCCCAGAATTCATAGCTGAATTAGCCACCAGTCTTAAAGTTACCAAGTTTGGAGACCTCTGCATTAAATGATATGATGTAAATTGAGGATTACCTGTGCAAAATCCATCCAGTAAATGCTTTCTATTTTCTTTGTTCTCAGGGTTGTTGAGTTCAATAAAAGGAGAACATGCTCTCCTTTCTATCCTCATACCTTTCATCTGGTAGGCATAGCCTTCAAATCAAATATTTACCATCTTTTTGAGTGTCTTGTTTTTTTGTTTTCTTTATTTAAATTTTGGATCGTTTTCACAACAGCAGTCATTCAGACTTTTGTGTATTGTGACAATGTAAACTGTCTGCTTCTTTTCCTCATCTATTGACAGACTCAAGGACCCAGAATTATATTATTTATTTCCTGATTCCAGCAATTACATTCAGTCCAGCCCTTTCAAATCTATTGGTCTGTCTGTGGGCTCTGTAGATCATTAGATTCATTATATGTTTCTATGATGAAATTTAAAAACTCCATTGTCATTGATTTTACATTATTGGTAGTTTATGTTCTTAAAAATACAGATTTGTTGGAAAAATTGGATTGAAAACCAATCTTTCTCATATTGGAAAAAAATTCACTTAACACCCCCCCAAAAAAAACTAAAGAACTTTTAATTGACTTCAGGAGGAAGAGAGATGTACATTTACCATTGTACATAAATGGTGAGGAGGTGGAGAGGATTGGTAGTTTTAAATATCTGGGCACTTATATCTTGGAGGACCTCTCATGGACTATGAATGCTAACATGCTTGTAAAGAAGGCACAGAAGAGGCTGTACTTCCCGAGAATACTCAGGATGATAAATCTACCTCAGCATCTACTTCTGTCCTACTACTGCAGCACCATTGAGAATGTCCTTGAAAGTTGAACATTCCTGCACTAACATTTTCTCAAGTCAAACAGCAGCTTGAAAAGAAAACTGTCAGGTAGTTTATATTCTTGTTTGTCTTCCGCCACATGGCTACAGGAAAAATGGCCTTAAACCTGATATGCTGAAACTACAGAGATCCAGCTGAAATCTTGGAATAACAAGGTAGCATAAACATAGCCAAAAACAGAAGGAGAGTGGAATGGGAGCAACAATCTTTTCTTACTTTTCTTTTTTTCAACACTGCTTTCCAAGTTAAAATCTGGCAAAAGCAAGCCTCTTACTAGCTAAGTTTACTGTCACAGCAGGATAACACATGATACTGTGTGCTCTGCTGGGATTTAGATCTCTAAGCCACCCAAGAGCTGTTCTCTGAGTAGTGGTGGCATTCAAAATTTTTTACTATCGTTTCTGTGAGCATGGCTTGGTGGGCATGGTGTGGCTTGGTGGGTGTGGCAGGGGAAGGATACTTCAAAATCCCCATTCCCTTCCCACCCCACTCACCTGCTTTCCAGCTCCATTCTCCTGTGCAGGACAACATAAGAAGACCCAGCCAATCAGCTGGGACTTTGAAGGCAGCGAATAAATGGGGGAGGGGCCAACCAGAGATGGTATGGTTCTCCAAACTATTCAAAATTTCTGCTACAGGTTCTCCAGAATACCATCTCTGCCTCTGAGAGTCATCATACTTTTCCTGGTTCTAGAAGCATCTGTGGGTCGAATTTGCCCCCACTGGAAGGAGTAACAGCTGACAATGAACACTTTTCATTTGGTGATAGACAGAGAGAAAAGCTTCTGTCAAAATTAGTACATACCATCCCTATCATCTCGTCTGCTCAACAAGCCAAGAAATACAGCATGAACACAGTGGAAAAATCACACTTGGCTGCGGTTGTCTTTTGATGGACCTTGACAGTTGTCTTACCTAGGCAGAGGTTGTTTCTGAAGACCATTTCCATTCCCATTACACCAGTGGTGGGATTTAATTTTTTTTTATTACTGGTTCTGTGGGCGTGGCAGGGGAAGGATGCTGCAAAATCCCATTCTCTCCCCACTCCATTAACCTGCTTTCCAGCTCTGTTCTCCTGTGCAGGGCAACAAAAGAAGGGCCAGCCAATCAGCTGGGACCTAGGAGGCAGAGAATAGATGGGGGCAGGGCCAGTCAGAGGCAGTATTCGGAAGTACTCAAAATGTCTGCTACCAGTTCTCTGAACTACTCAAGAATTCCATGACTGGTTCTCCAGAACTGGTCAGAACCTACTGAAAAACCACCTCTGCATTACACCTTTACCTCTCACCTTTCTTTATCTTGTGCACATCTGGGTTCTGATCTTGGTCTTCATATTTTAGTTTGTTCTATTGTTGATTACTTTACCTTCCAGCCTGTGTGACCTGAGGATTTGCTTAGTGTTCCCTGTTTGGGTAATTGGAATGCAGTATTGCTGCCTAACTCTGCCCATAGCCAGGAGTTCGATCCTGAATAGCTCAAGCTTGACTCAGCCTTTCATTTTTCTGAAGCTGGTAAAATGGGGACCCAGATTGTTGGGGACAATATGCTGAAATATGTAAACTGTTCAGAGAGTGCTGTAAAGCATTATGAAGCGGCATATAAGTCCAAGTGCTATTGCTAATTCCAATTCTCCCAAATTAGACTGGCATCCAACAAATCTTATAAGTTGTAACAGGTTAATGGAGTAAAGCAAAGAGAGGGCAACTTTTGTCAGGACCAAAAGAGGGAAGGACATGAAATTGATGTGAAAGTTTGGGTTTTTGTAACAAGGTGACATAGATTCTTTAAGTCCCTGAAAAGCTCAATGCTCCATTTTGACAGTCTCCCAAACTGATAGAAGAGATCTATCACTAATACTCAACTTACAGTCATATGTTTAGTGACCATTCAAAGTTACGATGGCACTGAAAAAAAGGGACTTATGACCAGCTTTCACACTTACAACCACTGCAGCATCCTGGTGGTCACATGATGAAAATTAAGGCACTTTGCAACTGGCAAGTATTTGTGACCATAGCACTATCCTGAGGTCATGTGATCACCATTTGTAACCTTCTCAACCTGCTTCTACATGCAAAATCAATGGGAGAAGCCAGATTTGCTGAATGACTGCACCATTTACTTAACAACTGCAGGGATTTGCTTGATAACTGTGGCAAAACAAGGTCAAAAAATGAGGTGCAACTCCCTTGCTTAGAACATTTTGGGCTCTATTTTGTTTTAAGTCAACAATTACCTGTACAGTTTTTGACCACATTAACTCTGCAATTGGGGAAAAAAGCCTACTGATAGAATTGCACTTTTCACATTCCTTAAACAGCAACATTTATTATTCTATAGATTAATTCATTTCTTCTTCCAAACAAGGTCAAGTTTTCTGTACCTAAGTATTCATTTAGATATAGCTGTTGTATGGCATCTCAAGTCTATATATCCCTTTATTTATATATTTTGTTTGCTATATTTTATGTTACTTTTCACTCAGGAGATCCAGATGGCACCTGTAGAATTTCCTCCCATTAATCTTCCCCATGCACATCTATGGTGATCCCTCAGTTACCCATAATGACAGACCAAGTTCTGCCCTGCAAAATAACCTCATTGTGGCTCATTACAACTTCCTAGCTCAGTGATGGCTAACCTTTTCAGCACCAAGTGCCCAAACCATGCACGCACATGTGCATCTCCCAAATGCAATACATGCATATCCCCGCTATGCACTTTGCCCGCTGTGCATGCCTTCCATGCATGTGCAGCGGAGACCCGAAGACCAGCTGGCCGGTGGGAGGCATGTACGTGCACGTACAGCAGAGCTGAGCTGGGGTGACGGCTCTTGTGCCCACAGAGAGGGCTCGGCGTGCCACCTCTGGCATGCATGCCATAGGTTCGACATCATGCTCCTAGATATTCACCAATTCTTGTGCTACTTTAAATATTGTTGTAAACAAATAAAGAAAATATTCCAACATTATACAGGCAGTCCTCGACTTACAGTAGTTTGCTTAGTGATTGTTCAAAGTTTTAAAGGCACAGAAAAAAGTGACTTATGACGAGGGGTGCGATTCAATTGGTATAACAACTGGTTCGGTGAATGCATGTTTGCTCTGCGTTTAAAAAAGGCAATACTTACCTTGAATGAAGCTGAAGAAAACAGCTGAGGCATGGCAAACTGCTCTGCCACATGAATCAGCCAGCTGTGCTCTAACAAAAAGACATAAAGCACAGGAAAGAGCAGGGGTATGTGAGCAGGCTCACATGCTCATTGGAGAGAATGGTTCAGAACCAGCTGATCATTGGAACAAGTGATTCGCCGGAACCGATCCGAACCGGGAGAATCCCACCCCTTCTTATGACCGTATTTCACAGTTACAACCTTTACAGCATCCCCATGATCATGAGATCAAAATTCAGATGCTTGGCAACTGGTTCAAATTTATGACCATTGCTGTGTCCCAAATTCACGCAATCTCTTTTTTTGACTTTCTGATAAGCGAAGTCAAAGGGGAAGCCAAATTCACTGAACAACCAGGTTACCAACTTATCAACTGCAGTGATTCACTTACAAAGCACAAAATCACTGCAGTGATTCACTTACAAAGTGCACTTTCACTGCAAAAATAGTGATTCACTATTTACAAAGTCTGCATTACTATTAATCTTCTCATCACTCCTTATCGCCCATCCCCCCCCACTTGTGACTGTATGACTGTAACTTTGTTGCTTGTTTCCTTACAATTTATATTGACTGTTTCCAGTATAATTTGATTGCTTAGTATACCCTATGACCATTATTAAGTGTTGTACCTGATGATTCTTGACTCTTGACAAATGTATCTTTTCTTTTATGTACACTGAGAGCATTTGNTTATGTACACTGAGAGCATTTGCACCAAGACAAATTCCTTGTGTGTCCAATCGCACTTGGCCAATAAAAGAATTCTATTCTATTCTAACAACTGTGGTAAGAAAGTTTGCAAAATGAGGCAAAACTCACTTTACAAATGAGTTTCCTTTACAACAGAAATTTTGGACTCAATTGTGATTGTAAGTCGAGGAACTACCTAAAGTCTTCTGCTCAATGATGGGTAGACAAGCATTAAAACTTTTCATCTCTACAAATGGAAGGATTGGAAATTGGATTGTTTAATATAGGATCTATAGGAACTCCTGATTAATTCTTAAGGCTTTACAAACACAGCTTGACAAGCTTTGCCTAAAGGCAGCAGCAAGAAGTAGCAGCAATATGGCTATGATCGAGACCAGGTGCCTTAGAGCTGGCATTTTAATTGCCTTCCATCTGCTTGATGTAAAATGGTGGCTTTGAGAAGCAAGGGAAGGCATAATGTCCATGGATGACATGTGTGGAAGCAGGCCTAATGCTAGGCCAACTGAATTAAGAGAACTGGTGGGTAATAGCAGCTAAATAAATAGAATGCAGGAAGACCAAAATGGAGTTTCTAGGTCAGCAAATATTCCCTTAAAAAAATTTTTTTTAAATGTAAATTGGCTGAAATACCAATTCCATCATACAGATTAGAAACAGGTTGAGTCCTATAAACAAAGAATATTAAATGATAAACAGCCAGGCGCAGAGTTCATCAGGAAGTATCCAGTGCAATACTAGAGGGCTTTGCATTAGGTCTGGTTTTATTTAGCATCTATATTAATGATCTGGAAGAGAGGAATAAACAGCATGTTAACTTGGTTTATATTCATTGTAGTAAATTATAACAAATTGGAGGTGTTGCAAACTGCTGCCAGATCCTGAGGAGAGAGAAAAAAGGAGAATTGAAAGAAACACACACAGTGTGGACAATCAATATCTAACAGCTGGCAAGACTCTCGTTTGAAAATGACAAAATGCAAGTGATCCTGGAAACAGAGGTGTTTTTAAATGCTCGTTGGAAAGGAGAGATTTTGGAATGCAGCTATTCAGAAAGCCCCAATTCCATTGCGATGAGCCACAAGCGTGTAGAAAGATCATAGAGGAAACGTATTGGGCAAATAAATCAAATAAATTGATTAATGACAGGGAATGAATGTGGAATGAATGAGACCTTGGATGGTTTATTTGACAGTAAAGTAACAGCAGAGAGATACCAAGGTACCAATTCTTCCCTTTTGCTCTGTGAGTCCTGAAAAACTGATAGGGATGACTGCCAAAAGAATGATGTTGGATATCATTCATGTATATTGAAAGTCCTGCTGTTGAGTTCTTATATAGTTGCAGATGTGTACAAGAAACAACAAAGAAACTATGTGGTGAACATTTCTATGCAGGAAGCCAAAGGTGGATATGAAGGGAATAGCCTACTTATATCCTTGCTCTCCCAAGTTGCTAATTAGGTTATTGCAAGAGTAGGTAGGTGAGGATCTATAACTCCATCTGTAGCCTGATTTCACGTTGTTAAAAGTTAGTGGTAAAATGGTTAATTATATAGGGGGAAGATTATTCAGGGTTTATTGTTAAAAATGAGATTGAGACACTCATTATTCTCATTTGCACACTTAATCACATGAACTCCTCCCTCCCTGATCCTATGTGCCACTTGACATTGTGACTACTATATAAAGTTCATCTAATTTTTAATTGAATGTTGACACTGGGTGTCAAAAGTATGGAAACAGTGTTTTAAATTCCAGAGACCTTCCACTGTGGTTTCTTCAATTCAGGACTACAAAACAATAAATAGTCACTTCCCCTCTCAAAAAACAACAACCTGCCCATGACCCATCCATTGACATAACAGAGACCACAGAATTTTGGTTGCCTGTTGAAAGATGGGAGAAATTGGAACAGAATCTTCTGATAACAGATAATAGATAATCAGAGTTGGAAGGGACCTTGTAGGTCATCTTGTCTACCCCCCCCCCTCAAGCTGGAGGCCCTACACCATTTCTGACAAATGGCAGTCCAATCTCATCTTGAAAGTCTCAAGTGATGGCACTCCCACAACTTCTGAGGGCAAAGCTGTTACATTGGTTGATTGTTCTCACTGTCAGAAAATTTATGATAAAGGTCATTGCTAGTTCCTTTGGCCTCTAACAGGAGATTATTTCACTGCAAAACTCACTGGTCATGGACAATATCCATCAGTGCCCAGAGAGAATAAGCAACTGTTCAGCATGAGTTCAGTTTGTCAACTGTTGTTACCAAAATGACAAAATTCAGAGACAAAGTTTTCTAATAAGAATTAAGGAATCTTTGCTCATGGACATGTTCTACCTCCACTGTGTATTTGAGTATATCAGTGTTGGGATTCAATTTTTTTGAACTGGTTTACTACTGGTTCTGTGGGCATAGCTTGGTGGGCGTGACAGGGGAACAATACTATAAAATCTCCAATCCCACCCCGCTCCAGGAGAAAGTAACTGCAAAATCCCATTCCTACCCCACCCCACTGACCTGCTTTCCAGCTCCATCCTCCTGCGCAGGGCAACAAAAGAAGACCCAATCAATCAGCTGGGACTCGGGAAGTAGAGAATAGATGGGGGCGGGACCATTCAGAGGTGGTATTCTGAACTACTCAAAATTTCCACTACCAGTTCTTCAGAACTGGTCAGAACCTGCTGAATACCACCTCTGGAGTGTATGTGTATGTGGGGTCAAACAATAAAGTGTGGGTGAAATAAAACAAATGTTTGGCAAGTCCTGTAGAGCCTAAAATTGCCTGGATTTTAAGTTCTTGAAACTCCACACCTCATGTAATCCTCATAAGATAGGAGGGTCAGCCTCCAAGGATGCATTGATATATTTTCAGATTCCACTCAGGGTGAAGAAATGACCAGTCACAACCATAGAGAAAGTAACTTTTGCATTGCAGTTATTGACTAGCAAGCCACCTCTTGGCAGTTCCCATATTTTACCTGTCAGGCAGGTATAATTTGCAAATAGTGGTCAGGATAACCGCTAGTCAACCTAGTTAAGTTGTTTACTTTAAGCCCATGTCACACTGCCCCACGGATGCAAAAAGGACACAGCGGACGAGCAAAATGTTCCATCCGTTGTTATCCGCTCTCAAAAGGGGCAAAAATTTGCATAACCAGCGGATAACACGGACGCGGGGAGGACGCAGGGCGGATGCAAAGCGGATGTGGAACGGAAGCCCAGTGGATGGAAGCGGATGGGAGCAGATGGCACGTCCGCAGGGCTTCCGGGGGGCCTCAGCAAAGTGGACGCGAACGGATGAAGCGGATGCAGAGCGGATGCACAGCGGATGAAGTGGATGCACAGCGGATGCACAGCGGAAGCTAGCGGATGCCTGGCGTTAATTGCGCATGCGGGGAGGATGCATTGCGTCAGCCCGCGGATATAACGGAAGCAGCTCGGAGGCAGGTCGCCATTCAGAGGAAAGACCTGCTGCGGAAGGATTGGCTGCTTGCCTGCCCTGCCTGCATGTCTGCCTGCAAGCCTTGCTGCCAGCCTTGCTGCCACCCTCCTGCCAGCCTTGGTTCCTGCCAGCCTCCCTGCCAGCAGCAACCCACAACCATGCGGAGCACAGCAAGCCTCAGCCATCTGCTGCCAGCCCTTGCAAGAGGGAAAGGGCTACCATCCTGCCCCTGGCCCTCATCTGGTTCTGCTGGGGCTTCTGCAGCACGGGCTGCGCTCTTCTGGGGCTGGGCTTTCTGCTGCTTCTGCTTCTGGAGGAGCTGATGACAAGCACTCCAGCACCAGCCACCTCCACAGCACCTGAACCCTTCACCCCTGAGACTGAGCGACCAAGAGGAGTGCCAGAGACTCTTTTTTTGTCTTATAGCTTGTTGTTAATAAAGTCTATTTTGATTCACACACTTGCTTCATTTCTTTTTTTTAATAAAGTCTTGCTGGAAACTTTTAGAAATGCTTTAAGCCTTTGCTTGCTTGTGGGATGGGTAAGGATAGCTTTGGATGGGTTAGGATACCTCTGGAATGGGTAATAGCTGTGGGATGGGTTAAGGATAGCAGTGGGATAGATAAACTCCAGTGCAAGCATAGTGGGACTGTATGGTCCACCCTCCAGGTGCCACACCTATGCCCTTTATTATCAATACGATATAATCAATCATCACACAATGTAACATAAACACAACTCTTTATTAAACTCCCTGTTCATTGTAGCCCAACCAAACATTACATGGCCAATCTCATCCATGTGATGAGACAGGTGAAAGAAGCATCCAGTAAGCATTTACCATCCTGTTCTTGCCACTCAGCTGCTCAGCTGGGGAATTGCACCAGTGTTTCAGGAGGTTGCGCTGCTTCTTCGCCTCACGTGAGGCTTCGTTGGGCCTTGCACAACCTCAGTGTCGATCAGGTTTTGCCCTTGCCTCCATTTCCCAGGCTCCATGTCCCCATTGCCTTGTTGACGGTCCACAAGCCTGTTCTGCAGACTGGGGCGGGTGCGCATGAGATTGTGCAGGATGCAGCAAGCTTCCACGATCCTCTCATGGTCTCTGGGCTAATGCTGCATGTTGGTGAGAAGTACCTGGAACCTGTTGGCCAGGATGCCAAAGGCGTTCTCCACCACCCGTCTTGCCCTGAACAGCCTGTAGTTGAAGATCCTCTCTTCACGGGTGAGGTATTTGGAGGTGTAGGGCTTCATGAGGTAGGTTGTGAGGGAGAAGGCATCATCCCCCACGATGAAGTAGGCGCACATCTTGCTTGTTGTTGGGCAGCGGGTCTGGGATCTGGGAGCCCCATGAGGTTGCTTTCCAGCCCCTCCTTGAGGTGACTGGCGTTGTATACCTGGGCATCTGAAGATGAGCCGTTGCCTGAAGCATCGATGTACATGAACTTGTAGTCAGCATCGACCATGGTGAAGAGGATGATGCTGAAGAAGCCCTTGTAGTTGAAATAAGTGGACCCGACTTGGCTGGAGCTTTTGCAGGCACGTGCTTCCAATCTATGGCTCCAATGGTATGGGGAAGTTCCACTTCTGATACACTGCTCTGCAACTTTCTTCCATCCTTCTTCAGTGGAGAGGCACTGGAGGAGCTCCTCCTTGTATTCTTCAATGATGGCCTGCACCACTTCTCTGACCACAATGCTGATGGTGTTGGGTGGCACCCTCCCCGTACTGCATGCTCTGTAGGTGGTCCGCTGAGGCCAGGTGGTGCAGAGTGAGTGCCACCTTGAGCCCAGGTTCCAGGCTGGGTCGAGTTGGTGTTTGTCTTGTCAACCTGGGTGTCAGGCGCTGCACAACTTCGTCAAACATGGCTGGAGGCATCCTCATGAAGTTCTGGAACGCCCGCAGTGTCTTCGCTCCTGAGCTCCACCATCAGCTTGTTGTACAGTCCGTCCTCTGCTCTTCTGGCAAACCATCTTTGGACCCAGACTTTTTTTGGGTGCCTCCTTATCTCCATAGTAGAGTTCACAGAGCCTGTAGATGGTTTCGCACTGTTGCAGAAGGATGGTGGCTGCCAAAAGGACTGTTTAACGATCCACGGTGGACATGACTGGATGCTGTGGAAGAGCAAGAGTCAGATGAAGGCTGCAGAGGTCTGCACAGCTAAGCTGCTGGTCTGAAAGTGAGATGCAGGCGAGTTGCTCCCCTTTTTTAGGCAGTGTAGGTGTCCCTTTGCATCCTCTGGCATTCTCTAGGCATCCTGCAGACATCCTTAATATCCGAGATAGGTCCCCTCTGCAAACGTTTTTTTCCATTTTAAACGCATCCGTTCTGCATCTGTTCTGCATCTGTTCTGTGTCTGTTCCGCTTCCTCCTGCATCGAGCGGATGCGAGTTGCGCGGATGCGGAGCGGATGCCTGCGGATATAGCGGATGCGTAACAGATGCGTAGCGGATGCGTAGCGGATGCAGAACGGACGAACTGGATACATTTTCCGCGCAAAGTTTTGGGCAACCCAAATTTTGGAGTGGATGAAACGTCCATAAATGGATGCTGGACGGATAGAGAGGAAGCCAAATGGAGGCAGTGGTACACATCGCGTTTTCCAACGGATGGCAAGGTTTTTTGTCTGTTTTACATCCTCTTTGCATCCGTTGGTTCACTGTGACATGGGCTTTGCATTACACCCTTTAGGGATGGCTTCCATAAGGTTCTTTTCTGTGGACATTGTGCCACACTCTGTATGACACTCTCATTGTGACACACTCTGTATTTTCCAAAATTTGTCTTTGCATATTGGATGGAAAAAAAATTCAAGTTTGGGGATATTAAGTATTTTCATGGCCTCTGATTCATAAGATACTCTTTCACTTTTTCTTGGAAAAAAAACGTATTTCAAAAATGCTGAGTTTTAGTCCCTTACCACTTTTTATTTTCTTCAAAATTAATAAACTGCAAATGATAGGCTCCTTTTAGTGGCCAAGAAGTATATCTTTGAGGGCAATAAATGATTATGGGTGGATGGTATACGTTGTATCAGAGGTGGTATTCAGCCAGTTCTGACAGGTTCTGGAGAGCCAGTAGTGGAAATTTTGAGTAGTTCTGAGAACCGGCAAATACCACCTCTGACTGGCCCCGCCCCCATCTATTCTCTGCCTCCTGAATCTCAGCTGATTGGCTGGGTCTTCTTTTGTTGCTGTGCACAGGAAGATGGACCTGGAAAGCAGGTTAGTGGGTTGAGGAAGGAATGGGGGTTTTACAGTATATCCTTCCCCTGGAATGGGGAGGGAATGAAGATTTTACAGTATATCCTTCCCCTGCCATGCCCATCAAACCACACCCACCAATCCAAGCCACGCCCACCAAGCCATGCCCGCA
The DNA here is from genome assembly GCA_004320025.1 of Laticauda laticaudata. Lineage (NCBI taxonomy): Eukaryota > Metazoa > Chordata > Lepidosauria > Squamata > Elapidae > Laticauda > Laticauda laticaudata. Next base: position 12,637 of record BHFT01037036.1, read on the forward strand.
AAACCAGTAGTAAAAAAAATTGAATACCACCACTGCGTTGTATATGTAGACCTGGCCAGGATGGAAATGCAGTTATAAGAGCTGTGTACTTTTCTTCCTTTGTGGAGGATTAAGTTTAGACGATAAACCCACGTTTTTGCTCCAAACGCATGGGGCCATCATCCAAGGATTCAGGCAGGACTCAGTGCATGCTCTTGCTTAAAATAAAACCCAGCATTACAGTGAAAGTAGATGCTGCTAAATATAATCATAGTTAGATGGTTTTATAGCATTATAATTCCTCACTTTTTCATTTCCTTCAAAATATTTATGGCTTGGATCCCTGGCTGGCTGCAGATATCTTTCATGCCATCTGCCAGATGTTATGATCCACCTAACTTTTTTTTTTTTACAAATCTAGATATATCTTTAGCATTCAATGCATAAATATAAATATTTTAACTTTAAGAAATGGGAAGCGTTGGCATACAACTAACACGGATTCCAGTTTACAGCATATTTTAAAATTCCCAGCATGGTTATGTTTTCTTAGAAAGCAACTTGGTGTCCGCCTGAAGCGTTGAACTACATCTCTTGGTTTTCTATTTCTAGTTTTGTTGTTGGTGGTTTTAGACTGTTTTGTTGGATGTAAGCTATTCAGAGCTGTTTCCAAGAGGAGTGGCTATAGAAATATTTTAAATAAATAAACAACTCCCTTATCATTGCTGGTCTTCGTTCAGGATGACGGCGAATGAAGTACAACACTAAATTGCCTGTTCTGAACTTCGTTTGGAAAATCAATCGCCTTGCCTGGGAAAAGAATAAAATGGCAGAATTTGTACAGAGCATCCTTTGGATGAAGGGCTTAAATCACATTCTGGCAAAGTAAGTGGCCAATTCTTTTGTGAATGGGCGAGCCCCCCTACTGTAATCATTTTGTGAGAGTGGCTGCAACAGTCCAAAATTCCAAATATATTCACCAGCCCAAAATTTGTAGGATCTCTTTATCTAGTTTCCTTTAACTTGGAGATTAAAGCAAGTGTTTTGTGTGTGTATGTGTGAGAGAAAGAGAGAAAGAGAGAGGGAGGGAGAGAGAGAGATTAAAACGGTGTCTTCCATCTTCAGAAAGCAATGCGTATTCTATGAGTTTATTTGTTTCCAGCTCAGCCACAGCTGAATGCCTGAATGCAAGGTGTTTACTGTTGCTAACAGATGGAATGGTTGCTTGGAATGTTTAATTCATAGCAGAACACACATCTCTTGCCCTGCGCAACTCAGCTCTTATCCAATGATGATGATATAAATAAACAAAGAAATATTCAGAGAAAACAAATCACCAGTCCATCAAAATGCCTGATAAATTAGTTCAACAGTCTGGACTAGAGACATATCCAATGAATCATCATCTTCACCCAGAGTAAATAAATTCAGATTAAGCCAGACTTGATTGAACCCTGCTGAAGTTTGGCACTGTGAGCTAAATGGATCAGTCTCAAATCTTACATTAGGAACACATAATCTTGTAAGATTTATGACTGTTATTGCTCACCACATATGTTTCTAAGTTACTGTTTGCTAAGAATGGGATGCTCAGAGTTTATAAAGTTTCTCCAGTTGTTATATACTTTAATCTCTTTAAAAGCATCTGTACTTCGCTTAAACTCACACACTTCTAGAGGTGAAAAGCGAATTTTAACCTTTGTCACTTTTTTTATTCCCATCTTCCTGTCCTCATATCCCTGGATTTTAAACAGCAAGATCTTTTGGATCAGAATTCTTGTCAACAGTATTGTTTGTTTTGTCTTGTTTTAGCAATGAAAATATGCAATTTAAAGGATGCAATTTAGACCTCCAGGTTTTTGGGGGGTTTTTTTTGGGGGGGGGTTGTCTCATTTCTAATAGCCAGTTTCAAAAATGTGTAGAAATTACTCTTTATGTATAGACAATGAAAATTCCTCAACCAAATCCAATGTGGGGAAAAATCATAACACTTCAAACTGAAATAAAAGAAGACAATAAATTTTTCAAAGAAAACCTTTGCAAAGGTCAGAAAACCTTCCTAGAAAAGGCACAAAAAACAAGTAATATTGTTTTCCTCATCTTATGTCCCAAAAATCTTTTGATTTTTTTTTTTAAACTGTTTTTAAAATAAAATATTTTTAAGCCATTCACTGGCTTAAAGTGAGAATTACAGTAATTTTTATTGTTTTATTTTTAGGATAGAATTTCCCAAATAGAGCCCAACTTATTGGAGCGCAATAAATCAACCAGAGTTGACTGTGGTACAGTGTTAAATTTTATGACCAGGACTAGGAAAATAGTGGAAAGCTCATTATCTTTGCAAATCTTTCAAAATGTTTCTATTCTTGCAAACCTTTGTCACTTTTTTTATTCCCATGCTTCCAACACATCCATATAATAATCCTCACTTAACAAATTAATCCTTTTGTAATTTTGAGGGTCACTTGCCACACTGTAACATTACCATTTTAAAACATGTTCAGAGTTTATGACTTTCTTTTTAGCTATTTTAGGACATTTTGTAGCATTCATTTTTATATTAAGATTTGAATCTAATACAATTTAATTTGAGGGTCACATAATATAACAAATGAATCTATCAAATCATGGTTTGTTTAACCATGCTTTACTGTATAAGTCACAATTGGTCCACACAAGCTAGTAAACCATTAACTATGATTGTAAGCTATTACAGCTGGTTCATACAACATACTTAGCTAAATGGATAAAATAACCAACTTATTGGGTTTAGTAAAATGTATGTATCACCTACACTGGTTCCAGTTATCCATGAAAATTAAATATTATCCAGTGTTAAAAAGGTTCAGATGTAAAATGCAATAGTTTCTTTCATAATTTGCTTAAACTGGTGCAAGATGCCAAGTATGTGACTCAAATCCCCAGGCACAAAATGGTCTTGATATTTAAGAAGGCTATAAAATGTAAGTAGCTTAATTGTAACCTTCCAGGATTTCTCTATGTCTTTTCATTCTTTGTTTCCATATGATAATTCTCATTTTGTTGCTTGGAAAGATCTTTGAGGACTCAAGTCTCAGCATCTGATAAATTTGCAACCAGGTTGCAGCCCTGTCACCAGTTAAGAATAGAGCAAACCCATTTCCGAAAATAAAAAAACCACTGAGTTATTTAAGATGCATAATCTCATACTTTAAACATGGGCAACAGGTTTAATAATAATTTTTTGAAAACATCTCATCCCATTCTTATCTATATGAATATCTCATTTGTGTTCACCTATTGAAGTAAACATGAGAATAGAGAAAGGAAAACAGCTTCCAACTAGAGTGTTTACAGTAAGACTGTTTTTATACCTTTTCAGGAGGATGAAATTTCACTTACACAATTTAAATTTAACTTATTCTGATAAAAGAAAATGTTTCATCTTCTTCAGATGTTCAAAATATCCTTTTAGGATAATAGAGATATTTTTCCATTGTTACTGTTAAAAGATTGGGGAATTCAACTGTAGTGTTTATGCTGTTGTGTAAACAGTAGGGACCTTCACCTGACTCCACTGGCCATGTTAGGAAAAACTAGTAGGAAGTAGAATTCTATTGCATATGAATGATGATGCCCCTTCTGTGACTGCTGTAAACTTGCTGTCAACTCATAAAATATTTCTATGGTCGTTTTAGATTTGCCAACAGAAAGGGAAGGGGGAAAGGGGTTTGAAAGAGCAGTGCAGCAACTTGGAAATCGAAAGTGCATTCCATACGTAGATTTTCAGAGATAGTAACTAGGTGACTGAAGTTTCTATTGTGCAAAAATCTAACTGGAGAACATGATTGATGACTCTTGGCTATGGATGGGTCTCAATGGAGAATATGAATTATGACACACCCAGAGGGTGGGGGGAAACCAGGATCAAGGCTGACAATGAATTATGTGTCTCAGAGTCGGCTACACTCAGGCAGTGCCGGACATGTCAACTCCCAATAAAGTTTTGGAAATTTGGCTCAAGACTCATGATTTAATTGGGATAACTGCTGAAATCCTGACACTTGCTTTGAGAGAACTGAGAATCAAGATAAGCATTCAAACATTACTGTGAAAATGAGTCAATACATGAGTAGCAATGATCCCTTCTCCAAAGGTCTAAAACTGGGATGGCAAAACCATTCTCCCTATGGTTTTTCACACATAGATCCCAAGCCTGACATTTGCCCCTCTTTAGAATTTGAAATGTGCAACATCCAGGCAGTAAACAACATGATCTGGCTGAAGACTACATATGTTTTGTCTACCCAATTATTGGCTGATTGGCTGATGGGAGAATAGAGGGCAAATTTCTTAGCTGAAATGTGATAAATGCAGCAAGAGATCTGCTTCCATTGGTATAATTTTGTGGGATTCATTTGACACTGAAATACTGTGACATAATTCAGGACTAGTATGTAGGCTTCTGCAATTTTTTTTTATCTACTCTGATGCTTGACAAATATAATAAATAGATGTTCTGCCATTGCCATTTATTATGATGCTAGGTCTTAGTTTCTGTTGATGGCACAGAATTATTTGGCTGCTGCTGATGGTCCAGATTTGGACTGCAACAATTGTCTGACCATCAGGTCATCTTTCAAAATAATAATTAGATCATTTCACCCATTTGGTGATGATGTTGATGACTCCATCATATTTTAAGCTACCGCAACAACATTTTACATGTTGGCTCAGGTATGTTCATTTCATGTTCAAATATCAGATCGGTCCCTCTGCTTGCAGATATTTTTAAAGAAAGGAGAAATGTAAGCACAATGCTGTAAGTCTTTTGAGCATTGAGTCACTGACCTGTAGTTGGTTACCTAGTCAAGTACTTATTCTGTGTTTAAGGGCAAATTCCAGCTCTGTTTAGGTGCAATGCTATAAGTCTTTTGAGCATTGAGTCACTGATATTCCCTCCCTCCCACCCCCTCCTCTTTCTCTCTTTCTCTCACACATACCTATCTATCTAGTCATATCTATCTGGTCATAGATATGTATCAATCATATCTATCAATCATATCTATCAATTATATCTATGTCTATGTCTATCATCTCTATATCTATCTATCTATCTATCTATCTATCTATCTATCTATCTATCTATCTATCTATCTATCTATCTAGGTATCTATCTACCTATTCTGCGATTGCCTTCACCTATGATTCAATTTAATGCTAATTAAATAGTAATTGTTACTAATTTTAAATTTTCATCCCACCTTTATTATTTTTATAGATAATTCAAGTAGCAAGCATACCTATAACACCTTCCTCCTCCTATTTCCCTCTCAAAAACAACCCTGTCAGGTGGGTTGGGCTAAGACTGCTTGTGTCAGAATGATCAGCCATGCTTTATGGAGTCCTGCCATTATGCTATGGGGGGTGGAGGGTGGCATGCTTGGGATTTTTCAGCTTGTGCTATTCACTTAGCTCGTCTTCTTGCAATGAAGCTTTAAGATTCCACCTGACTTTACCACATCCAGTTTCTCTCAGCAAAAGTTCTTTTGACTCAACTCAATGGATTTAAAGGTCCTGTCCCACTGCACTTACGGATGCAAAGAGGATGTAAAACATTAAAAAAAGCTTGCCATCCGTTGGANGCGTCTGCTTTGAAATTTTCCCCCGGAACCCCTTCGGAGGTGTCATCTGCTTCCATCCATTTTCATCCGCTAGGCTTCCTATGAACATCCGTTTAACATCCCCGCTACATGCTACCCATGTCCGTTCTTTTCCGTTCTTTTCCGTTCTGTTTATGCAAATTTTTGCCACTTTTTGGAGCAGATGACAATGGATGGAGCCACCCCCAAAATTTTGCCCGTCCGCTGTGTCCTTTATGCATACATTTTGCGTCCGTCGGCCAGTGGGACCGGGCCTTTAGTGTGTTGCTTTCCTGAGGGGTCGGCTGGGGCAAGTCTGACAGACCATCCCAAAGTCACCCAGCTGACTTTCATGTCCAAAAGTGAAACTAGAACTCCCAGCCCTGGTTTCTAGCCTAGTGCCTTAACCTTCAGACCAAACTGGTATAATAATGAGTAATAATATAATAAATGCATTGTGAATATTTTTCTTTCAATAAGTAGGTTGAGCATTTGAATCAAAGCAGCCATGCTGAAATATAATGCTATTTCCAGGAAAGTCTTCTTGCAAGACTCAGTAGGTCTTTGTTCCTGGCAAGCGTGATTAGGACTTTAAGACTATAATATGATTTCTCAAGGCCTTTTTTAGGGAAGCAGCACTGAGATCGATGACTTATATGAAGGGGGGAACAGGCTTACTGTCGCTTGATTATTTACAATGAACAGATAATGTTTTTTCTCCAACAGAGCCAATCAAATCAAACCCAATTTAACCCCTGTTTTTACTAAGCCTCTGATTATAAAGGACAATGGAGAAAAATTACAATCACAAAAGAAACAGTACAAAGAAAGTGAAGGAATATATGTGGAATGATTATTTTGTTCTAAGCACTCTCCAAATCTTAAAAACTCACTGATTTGTAGGCAATGTTGCTGGAATGGAAATGGGTGCATTTCAGGAAAAAAATATTTGTTGAGTCATGGGAATACCCATCTATGTTGTAGTTTTTAGCAAGATTGCCAAAGTATTGTTTTCTTCTCAGGAGAACATAATATGTTTCAAACACTAAAATGTCATCTGGTCCCTCTACCTGTATTGAAGAATGTCATGGAAAATCGCTCAGATGTTCTTTTATGTTGATGTTTACTCCTGGTATTGCAATGGATTGCCATGAAATTAGTTGGCTCCCACAACGTAAAAAAGATGTTGAAACTCTAGAAATAGTGCAGAGAAGAGCAGCAAAGATGATTAGGGGACTGAAGGCTAAAACATATGAAGAACGGTTGCTAGATATGGATATATCTAGTCTTATGAAAAGAAAGACTAGGGAAGACATGATAGCATGTTCCAATATCTCAGGGGTTGGGTGTTTCTTCTCCCTCAGTTCGATAAGAGGTTTCGTGGACTCCTGTCCTGTTCTAGCAATGGGTGGAAACTAATCAAGGAGAGAAGCAATGTAGAATTAAGGAGAAATTTCCTGACAGTTAGAACAATTAATCAGGAATAACTTGCCTTCTGAAGTTGTAAATGCTCCAACACTGGAAGTTTTTAAGAAGAGATTGGATAATAACCATTTGTTTGAAGTGGATTAGGGTTTTCTGCCTAGGCAGAGGGTTGGACTAGAAGACCTCCAAGGTCCCTTCCAACTCTATTATTCTATTCTATTCTAAATCCATAAAAAGAGGGAGAAAGAAAAGGTGAACAAGAATAAATGTAGTAATGTGCAATACATTCTAACCTTTTTCCATTTTTTTAAACAATGTGATAAAGCTGCAAAGAAAGAATAGATAATATAGAGATGCACAAGTGACACCAGGTTGAACTTTACCTGCATTGTCATGGCTGCCATTTGGACTGTTGTTTCCATATCCGGTGCATCTACAGTAAGGCAATAGAGGCCTTGTGAGTGCTCCTCCTCAAATCAGAAACCACCAGTGCACCTGGCTAACTCACAAGAGCCTCAGATAATGCTGTGCAAACAGCCAGAGGTCCTTTTACTAAATTTCTTATAGGCATTATTTACATTACACATTAACAGTCGTTTCCCCCCTAAACACATGCAAGGCGTGCGTTGCAGCCAAGCTAATTGGTATTTATAAAGCTCTTTCAAGATCATGAGCTGGGAACCACCAGCATTTTGATTTGCTTCAAGACCACCTGCATAGAAAAGAGATGCTTTCCTTTGAATGCTGCCTGGTCCAATGCAGACGCCAATCTGATAGCACTCCGGGAAACTCATGGAACAGATGTGGCTGTCACTTTTAATTTTAATTTTTCTAGAAACACAGAAGGCAAGGAACGCCTTGAGGTGGAGCAAAAACAAAGCAAAATGGGTGGGTGGGGGGAAATCCCAAATGAAGCCCAGAAAATGGAAGAGCAAAGAAAGCCCATTGTTTTTTTTCCTGCCATTTGAAGGGGTACAATCTACATGTCAGGCATGGCTGACTCTTTTCCCAGAAATGCAAAAGAGCTGGATTTGGCATTCCCTTCCCTCATACTGAGATGACTTGCCCTTTCATCTTTGTTGTCCTAGCTCTTGCATCTGGAAAGAGTACTATAGAATGAGCAAACTCAATATGCAACAGAGAGATGCTTTCGTTCGTTCCTCTCTCCCTGCTCCATAATTATCTGCTTGCATTCTTGCAAGGAAGGATTCTTCTTGGCATCTTTTATCACTAGGAACATTCACAGCAATATTTTTTTAAAAAGTCATTTTTTTTAACCATACATCTGCAACCTCTTTCTCCAGATGGAACCTTCCTCAGCAAGCACAAATGCACACATTTCTAGCATTGAGGTTGTAAAGAAGAATTTCAAAGGAAAAAAGTAGCACCATCTGCCATTCAGCATCTTTAAGCCCTTAAGAAGAAAACATACAATGAATGGTTTGTTGCTGAATAAGCCAAAATGGTTGAATCCACAGACTATATTAACCCAGGAACCATGATTTGGATACCCCAGTGACCAGATTCAAACAACAACCAAGCTTAATTCTATGCCACAAAACCCAGAATTAAATCCCATGAGGAATCAGGTTTTTACTCCATTCTATTTAAAGGCCCTGTCACACTGGCCGACGGATGCAAAACGTTTGTAAAAAGGACACAGCGGACGAGAAAAATGTTCCATCCGTTGTTATCCGCTCTCAAAAGGGGCAAAAAATTTGCATAAACCAGAGTGGACAACACGGAAAGGAACGGATGGGGGGAGGACGCAGGGCGGATGGAAAGCGGATACTCCACGGAAGCCTAGCGAATGGAAGCGGATGAGAGCGGATGGACATCCGAAGGCTTCCGTGGAGAGCACCAAAGCGGACGCGGAACGGAAAGAGCGGATGCAGAGCATACACCGAGTGGATGAAGCGGATGCAGAGCAGAAGCCTAGCGGATGCCTAGCGTTCACTGCACATGCGGGGAGGATGCATTGCGTCAGCCCCGCGCGATATAAAGGGAAGCAGCTCCCAAGCAGGTTAACATTCAGAGGAAAGACCTGGTCCCAGACACATCGACTGCCTGCCAGCCTGCCTGCCAGCCTTGCTGCCAGCCAGCCTGCCTGCCTGCCTGCCTGCCAGCCTTGCCAGCCTGCCTGCCTTGCTTGCCAGCCTGCTGCCTCCTGCCTGCCTGCCTGCCTGCCTGCCTGGCAGCCTGCCTGCCAGCAGCAACCCCACAACCCATGGGGAAGAAGAGAAAGCCTCAGCCATCTGCTGCCAGGCCTGGCAAGAGGGACAGGGCCACCCTCCCAGCCCTGGCCCTCACTCTGCTTCTGCTGGGGCTTCTGCAGCACGGGCTCGCTCTTCTGGGGCTGGGGCTTCTGCTGCTTCTGCTTCTGGAGGAGCTGATGATGAATGCTTATGGCGGTGGTGCTTCTGCTCGTGCTTACTCTGCTGATGCTGCTTCTGGTGGTGGTGCTTCTGCTGGTGCTTACTCTGCTGATGCTGCTTCTGGCGGTGGTGCTTCTTGCTGGTGCTTACTCTGCTGATGCTGCTCCTGGTGGTGGTGCTTCTGCTGGTGCTTATTCTGCTGAAGCTGCCCCTTGTCCTGCTGGTCCTGCTCGTGCTCCTGGTCCTGCTTGTGCTCTGGGTCCTGCTGGTGCTCCTGGTCCTGCTTGTGCTCCTGGTCCTGCTCGTGTTCCTGTCCTGCTGGCGCTGCTGGTGCTGCTGGAGGCTGCTGGTGCTTACTCTGCTGCTGGTGATCCTGGTCCTGCTGGTGCTGCTGGTGCTGCTGGCGCTGCTGGTGCTTACTCTGCTGATGATGATCCTGGTCCTGCTGGTGCTGCTGCTGGTGGTGGTGTGGGAGGAGCAGCCCCTACAACCTGGAAGCCCCTTCTGATGAGGGCCCATGTGGTCCTGCCAAAGGGAGGAAGAGGCAGACACGAGAACGGAGAGAGGAGGCAATACAACATCGAGGAGGAACATGAGGATGAGGTGCTGGAGTGGCTGAGAGAGAATGAGTATCTATGGCGGAAGGGACACAGGCTCTATAGGGACACCAAAAAGAAGCAGGCTGCTTGGAGAGAGAAGGCGGAGAGCCTGGGCTACACTTCGGAGGTGTCCTCGGCTGGTGGAAGCACATGCACACCTGGTACGGGAAGCTGAACCTCAAGAAAACTGGCCACGGCTGCAGTCAAGTTGACGACAGGCAGAGACCTACGTCATGGCCAAGTGCAGCTTCCTGGAGGGTGAGATCTGCCACCGAGGAGCAGCCTCTCCTCACAACCCTCTCTCTCAGGCAGCCTGCTAAGAGCCAGTCTCTTCTTCCAGCCGAGAGTCAGCTCCTGTCTCCAGGCAGGTGTCTTATGGAGCGTGCCAGGACGGAGAACCCACCGACACCTGTTCTAACCATGGGGGAAACGCGTGGAGGACCCCCTGGTGCAGTGGGAGAAAGGAGACGGCACTTCCACCACAGTCCAACCCGCATCCACCCCAGCTCCACCTCCACAGAAAGGCAAAGAGTCAGACAGGAGGGACAGAAGCCACACTGTCCTGCTGGAGATAAGAGAACACCATCAGCAGCAGCATAGATATCCTCTCTCAGCTGGTCCAACACCAACTCCTCATCCTCCAACCACAAGCCCTTTCTCACCGATGTGAACTAGACCCTCATGGACATGGCGGAACCCCAGTACCAGGTGGTGAAGGACAGGATCACCGATCTGCTTCACAACCCTCAGATCCAGATGAACCTGCTCCCATCCAGTCCAGGTCTGCTCCTCCACCCCAGGTGATGTCCCCTCCCATTCCAAGGCTTTCCACAGGCCCTCACCTACCAGGGCTATGTCTACCAGGAGGTCCAGCAGCATAGGCAGCAGCCCTTCCCAGTCCAGGCACAGGTTTCATCGGACGCCACCGTTGCCACCGGTTCCACTGATGCCACCGATGCCACCCACGCCACCGATGCCACCCACGCCAGTCCTCACACAGCTGCAAAGACGAACAGCCCCACTACAACTGCTCCTTCCTCCACACCCACAGCCAAGCCCGGCCTCAGTAACATCTGTCGTCGGTACTGGGGCTGACACCACATGGCATGGAGGAAGGAACTCTCAACATCATGGGGCTGAGCCAGCTGTCTGAGAGCTTCCTCAACACATCGTCCCCTGTTGTCCTCTCGGGGCCAGGCACCCCAGTGGGGCTTCAGACAGCACTCCAGCAGCAGCCACCTCCACAGCACCTGGACCCTTCACCCCTGAGACTGGGCACACCTCTGAGTGACAGAGAAGAGTGCCAGAGACTGGGTGGCCTCCCTGTAGACTTTATTTGGACACTTGACTTGGTCATTTTTCTTTTACAGCTTGTTATTAATAAAGATTATCTTTGCTTCACACACTTGCTTCATTTAATTTTTGTAAATAAAGTCTTGGTGGAAATTTTAGAAATGGTTTAAGCCTTTGCATGCTTGTGGGATGGGTAAGGATAGCAGTGGGTGGGCAGGGATACCTTTGGGATGGGTAATAGCTGTGGGATGGGCAGGGATAGCTGTGGGATGGGTAATAGCTGTGGGATGGGCAGAGATACCTTTGGGATGGGTTATGATAGCTGTGGGATGGGAAGGGATACCTTTGGGATGGGTTAAGGTAGCTGTGGGATGGGCAGGGATACCTTTGGGATGGGTTAAGATGCTATGGGATTGGATAAAACTCCAGTGCAAGCATAATGGGACTGTATGGTCCCCCTCCCAGCTGCCACACATATGGCCCTTTATTATCAATAACAATTTATTCATTGATCCACACATTTCAACATAAACACAAACTCTTTATTAAACGCCCTGTTCATTGTAGGCCCACCCAACATACATGGCCCAATCTCATCCGTGTGATGAGACAGGCTGAAGGAAGCATCCATTAATCATCTATCATCCTGTCTTGCCACTCCACTGCTCCAGCTGGGGAGTTGCACCAGTGTTTCAGGAGGTTGCACTACTTCTTCCCTTCACGTGAGGCTCTGTTGGGGCCTTGCACATCCTCAGTGTCTATCAGGTTTTGCCCTTGCCTCCATTCCCCAGGCTCCATGTCCCCATTGCCTTGTTGGAGGTCCACGAGCCTGTTCTGCAAGACTGGGTAGCGGGTGCGCATGAGATTGTGCAGGATGCAGCAAGCTTCCACGATCCTCCTCACGGTCTCTGGGCTATGCTGCATCGGTGGTGAGAGAAGTACCTGGCCCTGTTGGCCAGAATGCCAAAGGGATTCTCCACCACCCGCCTTGCCCTCGACAGCCTGTAGTTGAAGATCCTCTTCTTCACGGGTGAGGAGTCTGGAAGTGGGGTTTCATGAGGTAGGTTCTGAGGGAGAAGGCGTCATCCCCCATGATGAAGTAGGGCACATCTTGCGTGTCGTTGGGCAGGGGGTCTGGATCTGGGAAGCCCATGATGAGGTTGCATTCCAGCCCCTCCTTGAGGTGACTGGCATTGTATACCTGGGCATCTGAAGTTGACCCGTTGCCTGAAGCATCGATGTACATGAACTTGTAGTCAGCATCGACCATGGCGAAGAGGATGATGCTGAAGAAGCCCTTGTAGTTGAAATAAGTGGCCCCGACTTGCCTGGCGCTTTGCAGGCCATGGTCTTGCCATCTATGGCTCCAACAGTGTGGGGGAAGTTCCACTTCTGATACCACTTCTCTGCAACTTTCTTCAAGCCTTCTTCAGTGGAGGGGCACTGGAGGAACTCCTCCAGGTATTCTTCGATGATGGCTGCACCACTTCTCTGACCACATGCTGATGTTGTTGTGTGGCACCTCCAGCTGTACTGCATGCTCCTGTACGTGGTCCCTGAGGCCAGGTGGTGCAGAGTCAGTGCCACCTTGAGCCCAGGGTCCAGGCTGGGCCGGAAGGTGGTGCTCTGCTTGGTCAACCTGGGTGTCAGCCGCTCCACAACTTCGTCAAACATGGCTGGTGGCATCCTCATGGAGTTCTGGAATGCACGAGTGTCTTCGTTCCTCAGCTCCACCATCAGCTTGTTGTACAGTCCATACTCTGCTCTTCTCCCAATCTTCTCCCGGACGCGTTGGATACATTTTCCGCTCAGAAAGTTTTGAGCAGCTCAAAACTTTTTGAGCGGATGGAACCGACGGATGCTGGATGGATAGAGAGGAAGAAAAACGGACTCAGTGAGTACAGAACAGATGCATCGGCGTTAACCAACGGATGGGAAGTGTTTCTCTCCGTTTTACATCCTCTTTCCATCCGTTGGTGCAGTGTGACATGGGCTTAAGGACTTGGTTATCTTTGCAACAATCTATCCCCAGTTATTTCTGCCTGCCCAATATGGGTTGGGCAGAGTGGATAATTCCAAGTACCCCTAATTCAATGCTATCATCTCATGGAACTAAGGAAGTTTGTCTTCTCTATCCTGCTCTGGAATAGCATCCCATCAGAGATGCATACGGCAGCTACTCTTCTAGGATTCCAGAAAGCCCTTGTGGCCTGGCTCTGTTCCTTAACAGTAGTGTGTTTGTGATGCCCACATCATGTTTTTGTATCATAATGTGTTAAACTGCCCAACCTTTTGGAGTAGGAATTCATAAACAAATTTAAGGTGTCATCATCATCTTCATCATCAGGTGACAGCCGCAATTCCCATCCTTCATTCTCATCCCCATGGCTCTTCCCTTACTTTGTCTTTAGCCAGGAGCTAAACATGCTTCATGTGCATGCTGCACTGGGATAAATGTAGTATCTTCTGTCTTTCTAATTCTGACATTCAGATATCTTTTATATGTGCAAATTTCATTATGCTTCAACAACCATTATTCTGGAGGTGTAATAAAATAAACAGTAATGGTTATGGTCAGATATGGATTTTGGAAGTATTAGGAGATGCTGTGCACCATTGACCCCTGTTTCTGACACAACTTTCTTTTCCAGCATCCAACAAAGAGCAGAACAGACCTCTGCTATTTCATTTCTTTGTCCATTTATTCACTGCCTTCACCCCAAATGAAAAAAATAAAACAACTGTTGATTGTCCTGCAGCTCGTCAGTTTTAATTCTCCTCTTCTATGAAACTTAGTCAGTTATACACTCTGACATACTCCTTTCTGGAGTCATTTCTGTCTTGGTGTCTTCACATGTTTTTTTCTCTTTTTCCAAATATTATTTTAACTTAAGAGATGCCTTAATGAGATATGGGAGAATGGGTAAAGGGTTAGACTCATTTAGGCAACATCCTAAAGTCAGACCCAGACAGTGCTTGATGGTAGATCTTTGTCCCTCCATAGCTGATGGCAGACTGAAAGGTGAGAGAAGCCAAATCAGAGGAGAAAACCAATCAACTTGCCTTACAGCAAATAGCCTACTTGTTATTTAGAACCAACCTGGTGGTCAGTGACATGGAACAGAAGCAATAGAGATGAGATGCTGCAATGCTATTAATTTGTGAAGACTTGTTGTGGTTAGCCAGCAGCAGGATGGCTGAGGAGAGCGAGGACTCAGATGAGGGGCCAGGACCATTAGGGAGTGGACTGCTGCCTTCAGAGATTATGGGGGCTGGCAGCAGCGATGAGGTCCCTGAGGAGCCTGTGCCAAGTGCGTGTGTGCACAGGATTGCCCACAGGAAAGAACAGCTGCAACAGCACGGGTGACTCGGGAGTTAGGCTGCAAGATAATGGTCCCTCCTTCAAGAAGATAAAAGCTAGCTGTGAAGCGAATGTTCTTTGCAGGAAGCAAAGACGTTTTGAAACTCAGCCTCGTGGATATCACAGTTGGTATTTGAAGACTCTTGTGTTGTAAACTATTTCTTATCTGTTGTTTTTTGGCAGCCTTGCAAAAACTTGGCAAAGCTATTTCTTGTCAGAACTAATTAGTTGGAAGCAGGCTTTTTTCTGTGAAGAAACAGGATTCATAGATGAAACATTGAAAGTTTGTGCTGCTGCCTTTGTCTTGTGTTGGCTCTCTTGGAACCAGGTTTGGGTCAGAACAAGATCCCAGGATGGATGGCCATCATATTGCCACAATATTGTGGAAAAGGTCTTAATGGATGTTATGAATCCAGTCAGTATCTTAGGTAGTTCCTTGGCCTCAAAACACAGCATAATCGAGAGGTTTAAAGGAAAGATCTAATTAACAATGAAAGGTGTTTTTTTTTAAAGAATCATTGTAGATGCCCTGGCCATATTCAACAAGCATCTTTTGATGTTTTGAAAATATATTCAGGCAGAAGCTCTGCCAAAGGGTCCAAAGAAGGTTTGTGTATCTTCAAAAAAATTAATTATTGGTAGACCTCCTGTTGCGAGATGTGGTAAAACCGAGCAGGATGAATACATTCTGAGATCAAACAAGCTGAGGAAATGAAGACAACCGTGTGGTTTGAAGAATGAACATGTTTCAAATTTATGGCTTTCGATAATATGGTAATTGGATGCTTGCACCATGCCTCAGTGGGATACTGTGTATTAAGGAAAACACATGAAGGTTTAAGGCACAATGGCTTTGTGGAAAGGCTGCAGTATAAAATCTGTGTCTGGAATTGTCCTTATTGTCTTCCTGCTAAGTTTTCATTTCTATAGCAACAGCATGCTTGTATTAGCCTGACACTTTCCCTGTTTCCCAAAGAGAGCAGAAGGAAGATGCAGCAACAAAAAAAAAATGATTTGTTACCTTAAGGGTGTGTGGGAATCAACAGAATGGCACTGAAGCTTAAAGAGGCATTTATTGCAAAGCGTACCTTGTTGCCTTCGCCAACCTTGTGGTTTCCATCTGAGTTGGATACATCACTGGTTAAAGCATACAAACCATACAGAATTTGGGATACAGGGAGTTCTTGACTTACAGCCATATTTTTTTTTAGTAATCATGCAAAGTTACAAGAGCATTGAAAAAAGTGACTTGTGACCATTCCTTGCTCTTACAAACGTTGCTGTGGTACTTGTCTTCTTGAACAGGGCTCTCCAACCTTAGCAACTTTAGACTTGTGGACTTCAATGCCCAGAATTCCTCCGCCAGCAAAAATTCTGGGAGTTGAAATCCACAAGTCTAAAGTTGCTAAGGTTGGAGAGCCCTGTTCTGGAACATTATCCCCTGAACTCCAACCCTCTCAACCTTGATGAAGGCCCTGAAAACATGGCTCTGGCACTGTACATGCAGTCTATCAGTGGAGGAAAGCTTTTACAATAGCTGTATTGATCTGATGAATGAATTTTACTGTTGATCATGACTTTGTTTTTTAAATCGATTTCGTTTTTTCACATCTTCTCCCACAGGTGCTCAATAAGCCTATCAGCTATTTGATGTGGGCCTACAGAGAGAGGCCACTCAGATATAATTTCTTGAAGGATCTGAGTTGCCTCACAATGCCAACCCACAAACCAGGCCCTTTGTAGGTCTAGGTTGTCAGGAAACTCTCAAGCACTTCCCAAACGTCCAGATTCATAAGGCACTTAGGGCAGACCATATAAATGGCAACCAAATAGCACATGGATCAAGATGGCTAGGTGATAACAGACTCCCAAACTCAGATTATGTAGTAATTGCCCTCAGCAAAAGACATAATCCAAAATGTGTCCTCATAAGTGTGTCTAACCTGAGATCATTGGATACAAGCCATGGTTGCCACAAAGGCCATGAAATCCTGAATCTGGCAACTACAATATCATGGTTGATGTCTCCCTACACAAGAAGGTGGGGAGTCTCTATTATCAGTCCACAACCAGATCCATAAGTCCAAGGAGAGACCCTACTAGGTAACAAGGCAGCCAATGGAACTGCAGGATCCCTACTGTATCTCTATTTTATATCTTTATGTTATCTGTATAATACAAAATCTGTCAGCGTTCCAGAAAACCTCCACTCCAACAAATAACTCTGAGGCAGACATCCTCTCAATAGTTCTTTTTTATTTGGGTAGTAAACTGGCACATCTGGGAAATCCCAAATCTGAAAGTTCTGGGTTTCCTTCCAATAAGTAAAAAATTACAAATCCACCCCCTGCACCCAACATCACATCACTCACCCCAATCACCATCCGCCCCAACTTGAGACATTCCTTCAATCACTCCTCCACCAGGTGCAGGAATAACATGACCTTTATTTAGAAGAAGAATGCTATTATGTCTAACCACATACACTCCAAGAAATTCCCCCCTCCCATTTTCCCAGGCTCAAGAATGTGGCAGTGTGGAAGCGTCTGGTGCTAATATGGCTTCCAAAGCTGACAAAATAACTCACACCCAACCACTGAAGGAAGAAAAACCCTTAATGCTCTCAGAGCTTGGTTATTTTATTGCAGCTGTTTCATTACCCAAACTCGGTAACATCATCAGTGCTAGTCCCATTTCAACTCTGAGCTACAGATATTTTCCTTTATAGGAAGAAAAAGCCTGATCACAGATAAGGTATACTGATAAATCAATACCACTTCCATACCCTGTTCTCAAGGTTGACACAGGACCTAAAACTCATCAGAGCAGATTTCAGAAAGAATGACATTGCCACCTTCACCCAATCAGGTCTCTGTAATACATGCCAGGTTTGAACGCTTGTTGCTACCAAATCATGAATGGACACCATCATATTGTAGATTGAATATCACTATTGCACCATTGCTACCCCTTCATAGCAGCTGCTCAGATTTCTTGCCTTTCTTAAAAAAAATACATGCACCCAAAGGCACACAGTCAGGGGTGGGATGCTACCGGTTCTGCCTGGCTCTATAGAACTGGTAGCTCTGAAGAGCAGCAGACACCGAACCAGTTCTGTGTTTGCTGCTGTTTGGCCCACCCACCTGCCCAGGCTCTTATCTGTCCTTTATTTCCTGCTTTTTCAACCTCAGCTGCTTTGGGTGGTACAGCTGAGGTTGAAAAAGCAGGAAAAAAGTGGTTTTTCAAATGTTGCCCACCTGTGCATAACACTTTTCAGCTGTCCAGGTGGCACAGCTTAAGGTTTTTGTACATGCAAGACCTGGGATAATGAGATCGGTTGTTCAGGATCACAAAGCTTTCTAGCTGAAAGGTGTCTCTTCTTTTCCAACTCCTAATCAAAGTAATTTCCTATTTTTAAACATCCCCAATATTAAAACATTTAGCACACCTCCTGTTGAACACAGTCAGAAATCTCAAGTCAATCAATCTTGCCAAGGATGTGCAACTTTTTCAGGTCAGTAGTCGATCTTTGAGTGTTGTACCCAGTATCTATGTTCAAGTTCATCAGTAAATGCAGCCTGGACAAAATAGAACAA
Organism: Laticauda laticaudata; assembly: GCA_004320025.1. Classification (NCBI taxonomy): domain Eukaryota; kingdom Metazoa; phylum Chordata; class Lepidosauria; order Squamata; family Elapidae; genus Laticauda; species Laticauda laticaudata. Next base: position 30,886 of record BHFT01037036.1, read on the forward strand.
GAACTAAACAGAAATTTGATTTAATTTATTTTCAAGTATATTTGAATAATTGTGAAATAATTGAATATTGTGCTTGACAATTTCTTCCTTCTATCATTGAAAAATATAGAGTTAGGGCCATTTGGGGAAAAGTGTTGGAAGTCACATCCAAGAGATGCAGCCCTCGGCCTGGGGCTGACTATCCCTGGTATGAACAATATACATACTCACTCAACATATACACACCCTTTTTTATATGTGTCCACTCAATACAGAGTATCTAACTACCTGCTCCATAAATCATCTAGCTGACTCCAAGGCAATAAACATTTAAAAGATGGCTTGCTCCCTGGAAGCCTGAGCCAGCAACTATACAGCAGGAAGCTGCCCTTCCCTTTGGGGTCAAATGCCTTTTTGAGCTGACTCCAACCTCTGTGGATTAATTAGGCTATAACAATATCCTCTATCACACTTCCCGCTTTTTCCATCATTAATTCAAATTATTTCACTTTGGACTGAAATAGACTGAAACTTGAAAATAAACCTGTCACATTCGCAACATGCAATTAAGACATTTCTAGGTTAAAAAAAAGAAAAGAAGAGGTCTTTCTGTTACTTAACACCCTTTTGAATTTGGAGACTGATGCTCATTTTACAAATATGAAGAGAAATGAGAAGTCAGCTCAGTTATTTTGCCTGGAGTGAAAGGTGTAAATTAGCATAGGTATTTTTGTCACAGCTAGAGAGAACAAGTTGCACTTCTCAACATTTTATTGTCCATCTTAACTGCAGGGTTTTTTTACAAGGACTATTAAGCAGTGATAATAACTTTGACATTGCTGATATATTGAATTCTGACCTTCATGATTCCCAGCATCATGGCCTCTGGATCATAGAAGCTGAAACATGATATGATGGTACATATGGAGCAAGGGTGGGATTCAATTTTTTTTACTGCCAGTTCTGTGAGCTTGGGTATGGCTTGGTGGGCATGGCAGGGGAAGGTTACTGCAAAATCCCATTCCGTTCCACCCCACTAACCTGCTTTCCAGCTCGGTTCTCCTGCGCAAGGCAACAAAAGAAGACAGCTGGGACTCAGGAGGCAGAAAATAGATGGGGGCGGGGCCAGTCAGAGGTGACATTTTCAGGTTCTCCTAACTACTCAAAATTTCTGCTACTGGTTCTCCAGAACTGGTCAGAACTGAATACCACCTCTGAATACCACTGAATACCACCTGCTGAATACCACCTCTGATATGGAATACATCTGATTACCCAAAAAATAACAATAAATTAGATTTGTTAGAAAAGCTTTCCGTGATCATAAACTTCTTGGATATAGCGGTCAGTCTTCTTTGCTGGAACAACTTTATTGTACCTTGTGCTCCACTTATTGTATTTATTAGCTCTTCAAGGTAATCCAGATAAGAAGTACCACCTCTAGAAGGATTGGCAGACCAGAGAGAAGGAGTAAAAAAGGGATTGGTTTACAATCATTAGGTAGCAACAAAGAACTAAAACCATCCCCTCATGATTGCCATTGAACCTTATGTAGCTCTAATCAGGTGCTGACCATTAGTTGAGAAGATTCCTGTTCATAGGCTTTTGATGATAAATCAGTTAAATTGAATCTTCATTTTTCATGCCTGAGACCACCAAGTAGTAGCTCTATCTTTACATAGACCAACAGAATCTTTACATACATCAACAGAATACTCCAAGCCTGAAAGTATTTCTCTTGTTTCTTTTTACTTTCTGGAAAACTAGGAAAGCTTTCTTCTAAAATATTTCCCATGCCCTTCTTCTGTAGGCTAAGAAATTTTTTACATATGGGTTACCTTGTCCCAAGGTCCACCTACCATTACAAAACTGGTCTTGTGACAGTGCATTAAAAAAGTCAAAGTTAGCCTGATTCTATTGTTTATAGTCCACAAGCCTGAGATGAGCCTATGGACAAGAAGGCTTCCATACATTTCTCAAAGACTTTGGTTGAGATTCCTGCAGCCTCCAGATTGTAAATAAATCAGTAGCTCTTTGTGAACATAAGTACTAAAGAGGTGGGACTTTAGTTTTCAAGAATTATTGAGTCTTGTTAAGCAATGAAGGGCCACCATTGTTAGATTGTGCTTAGGAAATCACTCATGCTTAGAGTATTAGTTGACCTTAATCGAGCCTTGTTTCCAATGAATGCATATTGACAGACTAGGAATTGTCAGGTACAAACATTCAAATACTGAAATTTCTAAATGGGTTCATATAAGGAACTGCCTAATTCTGACATTTGATGGACAGCAAGGTACTCAGAATTAAAAAGCAAATGCTTATCCAGCAACTGGATGTGGTTGTCTTCAGAACATGTATTCAACATGATTCATTCCCATTCTCTGGAAGGAGAACAAGTGAGACAGGGGCGTTCCTAGATGTTTTAATTTATTCAGAAGGGTACTGTAGGGGATGAGATTAGCATACCAGGGCACTTGGATTGGGCTTTGCTTAAGACACTCTAGTTTTCTTGTGGGTTACTAGAGAGACTAGAGAGGCAACAACTAGTCGAAAAAGCTCAAATCTCCATTTAATTGTGAAATATTTAGCATGCTTTTGGATTAGGGACTTTCCTCTAATAATCTATTTCACAAGATAATTTTCCCTTTAATATTAAATTGGGGGGGAAGACCATTTAAATTGTCCTCTAGTAGAAGGGGTCAGAAATGGCATTAGTTGTTCTGGTCAATAACATTTATCAGAATTTAGAACACCACTCTTGGTCCTATTAGACTCCACAGTAGGATTTGATACTATTGACCCTGGTATTTTTCTGAACTATATGCAGAGGTTGAAAGTTTGAGGCAGTGTTTTGTTGTGGTTCCACCCTTACTTTGGCAAGAAGTTTCTGTTGGTGGTGATGGAGAGGCCAATGCTTCAATCCTTGGGACCTTCAGTTGGGGTATTTCGGGGCTAGATGCTACCACCACTGTTATTTGATATCTGCATGAAATGATTGGGAGAAATAATTCAGTGGTGCAGGATGAAGTAGCATCAATATGCTGTTAGTATTTATTTATGAGATCTAGCCCTGCTTCAATCCAGAGGGATTCTATGCTGTTAACAGACAAAATAATAAACAATATTAAGTTATATGTAGTCATATTATATTAATAGAGGTGCTGATTAATGATTAATCTCTGAAGGCCCTCTAAACCAGCGGTTGCCAACTGGTGGCCCATGGCCCACTGGTGGGCCTTAAGAAAAATTTGGTGGGCCTCAGAGAAATCTCACCTCCAGAGCACCCTTCCCCCCAAAGAAATTAATCCAGGCTGCGCAGGAACACAACGCTGCTCTGCCCACATGGCCCACAGGAATGCTGCCCGCCCACTCACTCCTTACTGGGCAAACTTGCCTGCTAAAATTGCTATTTTCCCTTTTTCCGATCATCATCTGTTCTGCTATGCCAGGAGATTTAGCTTAGCTAGGAAGCAGGAAATGGTTGTATTTCTTGCTTTCTAGGTAGTCTTTAGAAAGTTTAGATCTTCGGCTCTGCCAAACCTCCCTTAGGACTGAAGGTTTGCTTGCAAGCAAATTCAGTGCAGACTCATGGCAAGCAAATTTGAGACACTGAGCTAACCGATGGCAGATAGATAGATCACTTAATGATTCTGTGAGCAACTCAATCTGCCTGCTTTGCCTGATTTGGGGTAAAAATTGCTCTTTTTTTATAAAAAATTCAATATTTACATACATGGTGTGTTGTGAGTTAATTTTGTGAGTTTGCTTGCTAGTAAATTTTATGAGTTTGCTTGCAAGCAAATTTTATGTGACAGACTGAGCTAGCCAATGGCAGATAGATAGATCTCTGAATGAATCTGTGATTCTGTGAACAACTGAATCTGCCTGCTTGCTTTGCCTGATTTTGGGTAAAAGTTGTTTTTTTTTTATAAAAAAATTCAATATTTATATAAATTTTTATAATATTTACATACAAGCCATGCCCAGCCAGTCACATGACCACTAAGCCACACCCACAAATTAGGCCAAGCCCACAGATCTGATTAGTGGTCCCTGGGATCAAAAATTATGAGTTTGGTGGTCCCTGAGGTCCAAAAGGTTGGCGACCCCTGCTCTGAACAAAGCCAGAATTTTGCTAGTTTCAAAAAGTCAAAAAGGTGAATGCTATCCTCACTTTATGTTACCCTGGGCTGTACCAAACATGCTGAAGAATTCCTGACGTAGTTCTTGGAGGCTATGATGATCTGGCTAGGGCAAAATCCTACCAGGACGGAGTTGCTAACTGTCAGTACACATCTTCGCAACCTAATAACATTAGCTCAAGACTCTGGCCTGCCTTGTATTCTTCCCAAAGCTTAATAATTTGATCTGGAAGATCTTTTACTCTCAATGTCTGCTTAAGCAGGTAGAATCCATGGCTTAGGGGAGCTTCCAACTTTTTCAACTTATGTGCTATTTCCAAACTTACATTGACAAATAGGTCTTCAGCAGTGGTGGGATTCAAATTTTTTTACTACTGGTTCTGTGGGCGTGGCTTGGTGGGTGTTGGGTGGCGTGGTGTGGTGTGGCGTGGCGTGGCGTGGTGTGGCTTGATGGGTGTGGCAGGGGAAGGCAAAATCCCATTCCCTCCCCATCCCACTAACTCCTGCTTTCCAGCTCCATTCTCCTGTGCAGGGCAACAAAAGAAGACCCAGCCAATCAGCTGGGATTTGGGAGGCAGANGGCAACAAAAGAAGACCCAGCCAATCAGCTGGGATTTGGGAGGCAGAGAATAGATGGGGGTGGGGCCAGTCAGAGGTGGGATTCTCCGGTTCTCTGAACTACTCAAAATTTCCACTACCGGTTCTCCAGAACTGGTCAGAACCTGCTGAATACCATCTCTGGCCCTGAGGATAATTTGCATCTTGATTACCACATAGTTGGACTACGTAAAATTGTGCAGAGCTGCTCTTGGAAGTGATCCAGAGTTATGGATAGTATAAAGTACAAAGTTTGTACTTTTGATGAAACAGCACTGACAGGCTATAAAAAACTGCTATATTGATTGTTAGAAGGCTTCCAGGTACAATGCAAAGTGCTGTTCATTATCTTTAAAGCACTTTTCAGCACAGCACAGGAATACATCAGTTAATGGCATGCCAGAATTTTTTTTCTCTGTCCAATCTGGTCCTCAAAAGAGGGACTGTTACAGGTTCTAATAAGGAAAAATATTTGTGGGTCAGGGTTAAAATGAGGGGCCCTTGATGCTCTCTGGGCTTGCTTTTTTTTTCTTGCAGACATTTCATTACCCAAACTAGATAACATCATTCACAAACTAGGTTCCCCCTGTACATTGGACACCAACCACTTCCCATTATATGGAATACATTTCCCCCAGAAATGTATTTTTAGGTATCGCGATTCTGATGGCATTTTGTAAACAGAAGCAGTTCTGTTCTTTTTCCAGCAGGCATTCAGTGCTTAAAATATTAATTTAATTTCACAGGTGCATATGCTGCATTGTAATGTTTCGGTTTGAAATGGTTTATTTTAATTATTTGTGTTGTGTTTTGTTGTTTCGTCTGACCTTGTTGTAGCCTACTCAGAATCTGCTAGGTTTGAGTATGTTATAAATATTGTAAAATAAAGAATACATACTTGGAATAATTAAATATAACATGTTTTAGAATGTCTTGATGCGACAGTAAGCAGAGTGAGACACTTGCAAAAAATATCTTCAAATGTTAAAAAAAAAACCATGAGGAGATTAAAAAAAAACTAAGGTAGTGCCACAACTATGTAATTGAAACATCACATTTTTAAAATGTGCAACAATGTAATGAAATGTAGTAGTCTGAATTCCCAAGAAGGAGAGGTTCATTTCAGCAGATTAAGAGACAACACAGCCCACATATTTTGTGTGAGAGAAAGAGTGAAGGGAGCCCCACTCCAATAACTCACAGAATATATGGTAGCTGCAGAGAATAAAGTGCTTATTCTGGCAAGATTCTGTCTATAGGTGGTAACCTTCAAAGTGCTAAACACCAAATGATTCCAAGGAATATAAATCCTTCCATTCCCCAGCATTCAGTCAGAACTGAGGATGCCACTTGGATGAGAAGTGAAACATCTTCAAGAAAAAAACTAAGGAAGTCCAGTTGCCTTTTGAAAAAGCACCTTTGGGACAATTGGATGGCTCATTTTGGAATGGCTGTAGAAGCTTTAGAGAATGATATACTGTATGTTCTTAAACTTCTCCTACTTTAGTGAATCTCAGGTAAATGTGACAGTTTAGAGTTTAGCAATATTTTCTAATTGAGAGATTACCACAATAAATCACAGTGCTACCTGTCTTTGCAAAGAGGACACAAAGCAGATTAATTCCCAATAAAATTATTACAACTGTGAACTTCAGTATGTTAGCTTTGCCCTTAGCTGCATCAATGTCATTCCAGCTTCTGGAAAACACAAAGAGTGATGAATCACACAGGAGGAGATATATAGAGAAAGGTCATGGTGTGTCTCGATAATTTGCAAGAGAAGAAAATGCACCCATTTTATGCTGATCATCAGGTCGATACCAGGCTGCCTGGAGATGGCAGGATAGATTCATATGTTCTCCCAGCTGACAATTTTGCTTGTTCTGGGAACCAACAGCTCACCTTTTTTAAAAAAAAATCCCTAAAGTGTGAAACAAAATGTCAAAGTCCACTAAAATATATTCAAAAAATGAAATATGAAATAAAATACACTCAGAGATACTTGAAACTTGTAAAATCACAGCATGAAGACTAATGACTCAAGCTAGATGAACTTAAATGCAAAATCCTGAGAAAATGAATCAAGATACCAAAACGGCAGTAAAATAAGCAAATGTCCCTCGTGGACTCCATTCTACCAGTATGAGGGCACTGTTGAAAAACTAGTTTCTCTATTGGGTAAGCAGTTAACAAATAATCAGAATTGGAAGGGACCTTATAGGTCATCTAGTCCAGCCCAAGCAGGAGACCCTACACCATTTCTGACAAATGGCAATCCAATCTCTTCTTGAAGGTCTCAAGTGATGATGCTCCCACAATTTCTAAGGACAAGCTGTTCTATTAGATGATTGTTCTCACTGTCAGAAAGTTTCTCCTTATTTCTAGGTTGAATCTCTCCTTGTTCAGTTTCCATCCATTATTCCTTGTTTGGCCTTCAGGTGCTTTGGAAAATAGCTTGATTCCCTCCTCTCTGTGGCAGCTCCTCAAATATTGGAAGACTGCTATCATGTCTCCCCTGATTCTTCTCTTCACTAGACTAGCCATGTCCAGTTCTTGTATTGTATGTCTAGAGTGTGATATGGGTTGTCTATGTGGAACCTAAGGCATGTTGTTTAAAAATATTTGGAGTGTGACATACTTGTATCACTAGTAGATGTATCAGTAATAGGAGTGGTGTGTACAAATGTCTCCACAATGGAAATTGGATTATTGGCCAGGTAGTTGATTTGTAGAGCACCACTGTTTCCTTGTTTCAGTCCCCCATCTGTGATATTCATTCATACATGGTGAGACCATGGGGGGGGGGATATTTTTTGTTTTTGGAGAAGAGGCAATTGCAGAACTTCAGAGAAAGGGGAGAAATGAAATATATCTAGCTAATCCCAAAGTTGTTCTACCAAATGAAAATATATCCACTTTAGAACAAGGGTGAACAGTTGGGGAGGGAAAGTGGGAATGCTAAAATAATTTGATGAAAGGAGGTAGATACATTCACTTCATAGTTAATGTTCATTATCTGGATTATCTCTACTCTCAGAACATGGGAAAGCTCCTGAAGGGTTTAAGGGTGCAAATGAAAGACGAAATCCCAAGACAAGCTAAATTCAAATTTAGGATTTTTTTTGAGAGTTAAGAGCTTCACAGCTGAAAGTATGAGTAAATTCTCATATATCAACAGTTTTACCATGCTAGAGTTGGGTATTAGAAACTTCTGACTTCTGATCCAACCTGATTCTTCTCAACAGATTGCTTCCAGGTATCCCTGCATGATCCACCCATCACTTAGAAAATGGAGAAAACTCCTATGCCTGCTTTTGATTTCTCTACCTGGATATATGTGCCCCCCATAATGGAGAATACATCTAGTTCAGATCAAAACCTGATGATTCAAGGATAAGAACTGTGGGCCATTCCTGGCTTAGTATATTTGTTGTAGTCTAGAATGACTGTATCTGTATTTTGGATATCTCCTACAGGTTTTTGTCTTTCTTCTCAACTTACAGAACCATGATGGTGCAGCCAGAATAAACACTAATTTTTTTTCCATGTGCTTAATAAATATCCCCCTCAATACAACCTTCAATTTGGCAGCAACCTTTAAATAGACTTGGGGTATGTGTGTGTGTCACACCTAGGATTTTCAGAGCACATGCAACTCTGGACCATAGGTTATGTATTCCAACCTTAAGAAGACCCTGGAGATCAGGAGATGTTGAGCCTGTTGTTCATTGTTTATTTCCCATGCCAAAATTATCTATTTTATACATTTCTCCAACCTGATTTAACTTGGGAAAGACTCTGAAAACCTTAGAATATTATACAGTCTATCCAAGATTCCTGGTGCCCCAGAAATGGTAGAATCTGTAGCTGACACCAAAGTAAGGTTCAATTGCCAATACAGATGACATCTATCTCTCTCTTTCAGGCAGCAAAAAGAAATCTTGTATGTGCTGTAAATAGAGGACCTCCTTAATAAATGCATCAGGGATAATCGGAAGGAGGCTAATTATGTTTGGTGTGCTAATTGTATGTGTGTGTGTGTGTGCTCCACCTTTAAAGAGAAAGAGACACCAACAGCAACAACAACAACTCTGCTCTGAAATAGCTGCAGTTTTACAGTTTGACTGACCAGAATTTTTCAAGGCTGAGGTCAATAGAGATTTTCTGGAACTCCTTATGTTAAAACAGAAACACTTAGCAAGGGACCAAGGTTTAGGATTTGTAAATAGCTGGAGCAAAAGCATGGATGACTTAGAGGACCACCATCAGCAGGATTTCAAGGACAAGGGTGCTGAAGGCAGAAAACTAGCACAGGTGTCATTCTGTGAATCAAAGGAGCATCTGGATCCTAGAGAAGGCCTAGGTGGAAATGGGAAAAGGAAGATTCCCTTTGATGATGTTTTTCTATGAAGAAAAGACAGATAAATGGTCCAAGAAAAGATAAAAGATATCCCCCTGGATAAGCCTTCATATGCACCTTGCCCCAGAATTGGTTGGGTTCATACAACAGGTGCAATCACATTTTAGTTTGGTGTGTCATGCAGAATCAATCCGTGTGGTTAGTTTATGGTTCAGTGTGCCATGAAAACCAGACTACAGGATTTGCTGAGTAGACCATTATAGGTGACTGTGTTAATAAGGTTAATAAGGTTGCCCAGCTAGCTACATATTGGGGAGAATACTTGGATGAAATTTTATGTCTTCAATTAATTTCTGAAGACCCTGGATCATATCTGACCCATTTTCTATCTATGTTCAATCCAATAACAGAGCATTTACACCATGTATCTTTAACCTGTCTTTTCCAAGCTGTTGCCCATTAGTTGGGTTGAACAATTCCCATCATTCGTTCATCGTTCGGCATCTTGAAAACATATGTGGAGAAGACCACTTTGGAGAAGACTGTCTGAAGTCCCCTCCTTTGGATTGGGGGGTGGGGGTGGGGGCAAATAAAGGAATGGGTTATGTCTTTCGATCTTTCAAGAAAAGATGTACGCAAACCAGCCGCTATAAATAGGCACTAACTCTGCTGGAAAGGAATGATGATCATCCTATCTCCTCACTTCACAGCCTGCACTGGAACCAGCGTGGTGGCAGGAAACAGACCGTACGATGGTGGGGGATTCCCTAGACAGCCTCCAGCCCCCTCCGATCCCATCGCGGGCACCTTCCTGCTTCGCCTCCAGCGTCTCTCAGGTGCCTCGCTCCGCTGCAGCATCTAAACCGCCGGCGAAAAGGAAAAAAAGAAAAANAAAGGCGGCGCCCACCTGGGGATCGGGGAGGGGGGGGAGAAGAGGCGCGTCCAATCCTCGGGCAGGGCTTGGCTGGAGCCAACGCGGGGGGCTGTCGGTGGTCGCCATGACTGCTGCAGCAGCCGCCGCCGCTTGGAGCGGAGACGGGAGGCGCGGCTGGAACGGCGCTGTCCATTCAGCACCACGGCGCGACGGTTTCGCCCTGGCTGGTGGTTCTCTTCTCGGGCGCCGAAAGTCCAAGATGTAAGTCTCTGCCGACTTATCTTTCCTAGGCAACGCGGTCCATCGTACAAAGGTTAATGGGTTGAGCCTGGGAGCCAAGGCAACTCGCCCCTAGGAGAAGGACCCCGCCCAGCAACGCTAGCCGGGCGGCTGGGGGAAGTTTCACAGTGAAAAATGGGTCTGGAGTACTGGGGGCGGTGAGGAAGGGGGAGGAGTGCTGGCTGGTAGGGCTACTCTACCAATTTCATCTGTCAGAAATCACTGTCTTTCCTAGTTTGTGTGTGTGTGTGTGTGTGTGATGGTGCAGACATACTCACTCTATAGCTATAAAAGGTGAAAGGAAAAGTGCACAGGGATTCACCTTTGCTCCACCCACCAGCACGAGAGAGTTTAAGGAAAGGTTGCACCTGGTGCCTCAGATCTGCCCTAGTCTCCCCATCCAACGAATTGAAATCCATGTCCTATTTTCAGTAGCATCCAAATGATTGAGAAGGGGCGATGACAACCAAAAGCTGCATGTGTTATTGTATTGCCAAAGGGGAGAAGAGGAAAAGGAAAGGGGGCAATCAAATATAACATATTGATTCATGGTTGAGCATTAATTACCATCTTATCTCCAGTTAAGTTGTTTAAAAAAGAAAAGCTACACCTCATAGAAAGAAGCTGATGGTGTGGGAAATTCAAAAGGTGGGTGGTGGTATATATGACTGTATTTGATCCAAGTGTATCATAAAAGGGAGTAGTGGAGATTTCTCCTTCCGTTCTATTGGCTAACATAGATTGCCTTGTTTTTATTATTCCATAGGTATACTCTCTCCATTTAGATCTTGGAAATACTCACAATGACCGGGTTGAATCTAAGGGGTTTGTCTGATACTTATTTTGAAGACAATGAGATCAGTCTCAATGTTGGAGGCTTTAAAAAAAAAATGAGATACAACACACTATTGAGATTCCCCGAAACAAGACTGGGCAAGCTGCTGAGCTGCAATTCAAAGGAGTCAATTTTAGAACTTTGTGATGACTATGATGACACTAAGAATGAGTTCTACTTTGATAGAAATCCTGAACTTTTCCCTTATGTGCTCCATTTTTATGACACTGGAAAGTTACATGTGATGGGTGAGCTCTGTGTCTTTTCCTTCAGCCAAGAAATTGAATATTGGGGAATCAATGAATTCTTTATTGATTCTTGCTGCAGTTATAGCTACCATGGAAGAAAAATGGAACCAGATCAAGAAAAATGGGAAGATCACAGTGATCAAGAAAGCACCTCTTCTTCATTTGATGAGATCTTGGCCTTCTACAATGATGCTGCTAAATTTGACCAGCAACCGTTTGGGAAAGTGAGGCGGCAGCTATGGTTAGCTTTAGACAATCCTGGCTATTCTGTCTTGAGCCGAATCTTCAGCATTCTTTCTATTATGGTTGTTCTTGGATCAATAGTAACCATGTGCCTCAACAGCCTTTCAGACTTCCAGATTATTAACAGCTATGGGAATTCAGAGGAAGACCCTAGATTTGAAATTGTGGAACATTTTGGTATTGCATGGTTTACTTTTGAGCTGGTGGCCAGGTTTGCAGTTGCCCCAGATTTCCTTCAGTTTTTTAAGCATGCACTCAATCTGATTGACCTCATGTCCATCCTTCCATTCTATATCACTTTAATAGTTAATCTGGTGGTGGAAAGTAGTCCTACATTAGCCAATTTGGGTAGAGTAGCCCAAGTCCTGAGACTGATGAGAATATTCCGTATTTTAAAACTTGCTCGGCATTCAACAGGCCTTAGATCTCTTGGAGCCACTCTCAAATATAGCTACAGAGAAGTAGGGCTTCTCCTCCTTTACCTCTCAGTTGGAATCTCTATATTCTCAGTAGTGGCTTACACAATTGAAAAAGAAGAAAACCGAGCCCTGGAAACTATCCCTGCCTGCTGGTGGTGGGCTACAGTTAGTATGACTACAGTTGGTTATGGCGATGTTGTCCCACTGACCATAGCAGGCAGGCTAACAGCTTCTGCATGCATCTTAGCTGGCATCTTAGTTGTAGTCCTTCCTATTACACTTATATTCAATAAGTTCTCTCATTTTTATAAGCGCCAAAAACAGCTAGAAAGTGCCATGAGGAGCTGTGATTTTGGGGATGGAATGAAAGTAGTTCCTTCTGTCAATTTAAGGGACTACTATGCCTACAAAGTTAAATCCCTTATGGCCAGTCTTACAAATATGAGCAGAAGCACACCTAGTGAATTAAGTCTAAATGATTCCTTACACTAATCTATGGTTCAAGGGCCTGATTGCATGATGAAAAACCACAAACTGTGTTTATATTAGTTGTTTCTCTCATTGAGCTTCTAATGCTGATGCACACTGAAATAAGAAGATCCATATAAGCTATTAATTTTGGTAATAATTCACATTTACTTGAGCATTGTGAATGATTCATCATGCATCAATTTTAGGAACAATGTGTGTTTTGAAGTTAGCTCAAGTTAATTGCCTTGCAGTTGGAACACACATTGAATTGGTCATAAAGTGATATGGGGGAGACAGCCATGCTAGCATGGAACCTTTGAGTTCCATACAGAATGAAGTTTAGTTGCAGGTTGGCTCCTAGTACATTTTCATCTAGCTCTTTAAAATAGCCTTCTGATCGTTGTGTTGAGTGCTGTAGTCTCTGTAACATTAACGTTGATGGTACTGTGCTTCCTTGTCACATATATAATTTATTTTGAAAGTTCCTCTGACCACAAAAAGAAACAAAAGTCACTCCTCCAACAGAAATATGATTAATCTGATTTCATGATCTTTGTGGTATAGTGCAAAAATTTCCTAATTTCTTTTTAATTTTAGAAACCATCTTAAAGATACACAATTAATACTGCATCTCAGAAACCACTTTTCCATATATTAGTAGGAGGAACTCATTTGGGTGTTAAAACTGCCCCTTATAATAAGTAATGCTGTTGTAACATATTTCTGTAATTTCAATTGAGCTTGATTGTTCTTAAGAACTTGACACTGCATATCATTTGTAAGATATTTTATAAGTAACAAAAATATGCCAGCTTGGATGTAAAAAGTTATGGGAAGTGATCACCATGGGTGGTTAAGAGACAGGATCAATTCTGGTTTTTCAAAACCTAACCAATACTAAATCCTGCCACTGAGTGTTCTTATATATATACAGAAATCCATTCTGGCTCTGTTTGTTGTTGACCTTATAGTGTGAATAACTTTGACAGAGTGTGACCGAATGCTAAGGACTGACTTTCAAGTAGATGTAAAGCATCCTGAGTATAATATTCAAGGCCATGCATATTAACATATACACTTTTTCTTTCTCTGGGATTCATTGATAAAACTCTATCATGCCAAAGAATGGAGATTTATGCCTATAATGACAGGACTTGAAAGATGTTGCTGCTGCTGCTGCTACTAGTGAAATATGCATTCCTAGTCCATCCTCTCAAAAGGATCTTTTTCAAAATTAAGTTTTTCCAAAAACTGTATTTTCCTAACCTAATCGAGAAAATGCCTAGATAGCATTAACTTACCACCTATTAAATTTGGACTATGCTAAAATTTCCAGAATAAAATTAACTTAAAATGTCTGAGCTAAGTGAGCAGTGTAGTTTTCTACCTAAGATACACATGCAGCTGTCTAATGAAAAGAAATATACCAAATTCAGCAGTGTAGGGTCAATCATACCCAAATTGAAAATAATGAAATGATTAAAACAAATAGTTAAAATGGTCATATTAATTTATAGAATACTGTCCAGATCTATAATGTTTGGCTGAAAGCATTGAAGAAAAAAAAAGCCCAACCAGGTAGTGTTTCATTAAGATTGTAGTCAAATAAATACTAACATTCCTAGATACATTTTCCTCAAGGTAAAGATAGAATTATTTGCTATTTTATCATACCACACCCAGAGACACCATTTAAGTATGTATACTTGTTATGTGTAGATGGAAAATAGGAGATACATTTTTGATGCATATGGGTGTCCAGGACAATGTCAAGATAACTTTTAGTATATTGTCCATCCCTTTGCCTGAACTACCTGAGGTAATCTTGAGTGAAGCATTGGATTATCTTTCTGTCTAAACTTTCTGTCCTGGAGATTTCAATGACCACTGAGGAATGCTTAAAACTTTACATCCCAATGACTATGGCCCTATCCTACCTGGTGTCTGGCCTCACACATACAATGGGACACACAAAAGATTTTGTTTTCTCTTCAGGAGGAGTCAGGACTTTGAAGCAGAATAGTCCTGAATGACTTCACTTTTATGGACATACATCAACATCTTTGTTTTAAACCTCTGCAAGGTTGGATTATTCCTCTTCATCAGTTTGCTGAGGCTGGACAATAGGAACTGAAATCCAATACAGGAAGGCAACCACTTGGAATTATGAGAATTAAAATCCAACAATATTGCTTGTTCTGATAGAATATCTACCAAAAAAAAAAAATTCCAGCTTTCAGAATAAGAACTATTAATTGGTTGTTATATGGAAGGCTCCTGCCATTATCACATTAAAATAACTGTTGGAATTATTTTTTGCGGTACTGAAAATGGTTCTTACTTTTTACATAATGGGAAGAACTCTGGAACCTGGCTGAAAGATATTTCTTCATTGAGACCATGCAACAGTTCACAGGAATAATAAGAAGTCGGGGGGGTGGAGAAAAGATTACAATAACAACCCCCTCCAAAGACAATAAGACTGACTTCTCACATTCTGAAGTGAGTAAAGCAAACCTCATCTCAAGCACCCACTATTTTTTAATTCCTACATCCAGAGTCCAAATTCATGCTGCAGGTTGGATCAGTTTCACAAATCTCTTGAGATACTGCCTCCATATTAATATTGCCAAGGTTTGTGCAATTATACTTTGGAAACCTTTGCTTGTTCATTATGTATAATTTGTTGAGGCGTTTCAAATTGTTTGTACATAACTGTACAATCCCCAATCTGTTCATTGGTACAAGGACCAGGTGTTTTCTCTGTATACACCGTGTAAAGGACACATATCTGACATCAAAGGCAATACTGAGTGAATTGTGGCTATTTCACGCAGAAATGTTTAAAAGAGCTTTTTTTTTTTTTTTACAAATGGGCAGTCTGCTGTGTTAAAAATAATACCATTTGTTATGGAATTGAAGCTTTGAATATTAAGTAGCAATGAAAGATTAATATGTCATACATCCATTAAGAGCCAATGAATTGTTTTACCATTTGCAATGAAGCAATTAATATTAACTCAGGTTTAGTTAGAGTCAACATTTATTATATTGCTTGCTAACTGCATATGTCAGAAGAATTAAAAAGATGTAATCCCTGATTAATTGACCAAGAAATCTAAGAATTCAGTTCTATACTATAGCATGGCTTCTGGGAAATTTTCTGGGAATTCAGACTTTTGAATGGCTTCCCCCAAATCCAGAAATGGGAATGTTTCCTCTGCTTTATGCTCCTATGGAGGCTTTTAAGCCAACCATTTTGTGCAAAGGCCTTGACTGAGTCCACTTCTGTGAGCCTTCTTCACTTTCTTTAGATATCTACTGTCGGAGGGCCGATCTTGATTCTTGTCCTTCACCTCTGAGGAAGCACAAGATGGTTCTATTCATGTACTTGGCTTATATCCTCCTGGAAATATATATGGGGAAAGACATACACAGGCAAATGCCATGTATAATAAGACAAAGGGTACTGATTTCCTGTTTTGTCCTACATGGAAGGAATAGCCAAGGACTGTATAGCCAATAGCCAGTATGGACTTTCGTCCATGCAGAAAAGGTAAAGATATACTCAATGACTGCATGGACATATCATGTAGTCTTCTTGATGACTGTAGAGCTAAATGAATTCAAATATCCTCCCATCTCCCCAACTTATTAATTGAAGTTTAGACTCTACTGCCATTGAATCTGTTTTAAAGCCAAGATTGCCAAGAAACAAAGGAAACTTTTCAAGAAAGTTATCTGAGAGGAAAGAGACTTCTCTTTCCCAAATGCTGCCATCCCAACAAAGAAACACACAATTATCTTCTCTATAGTCTCCACTGTTATGAAGCTACTTTAAAGACTTTATTTAGCCAGTGAATTTTTCATGAGAAAGACCTCGGGAAGGTCTTAGAAAGCACTTTCCTCCTCTTCTTCTTCTTCTTCTTCTTCTTCTTCTTCTTCTTCTTCTTCTTCTTCTTCTTCTTCTTCTTCTTCTTTGTCTTCTTCATCTTCCTCCTCCTCCTCCTCCTCTTTAAATTGCCAGAATGAAGCCACCTTCTTGGCTTTGTTGTTGACCAAAAATAAGTCATTATCTAGATATGTTTCTGGTAGTAGCTGACATACCAACAGAAGAGCTGGGCTCTGTGTCTCTCCACATGTACATAGTGTGTTGTTATCCACTAAGAGCCTCTACTTGAGCATATTGGTTTACATTTATGCACTCCAAGTCTCAACCTACTCAGGGTCCTCCAAGTAACATATGGGAGGTCAGATCCTTCAGCCATATCCTTCTTTCATGTTATTCCTTGCTCAATGGTCTCTTTCTTTCATCTTTTAGTTTGATAACTCTCGTCCTTAAAAAGTCCCACAAAAAGGAAGCTTTCAGATAACTTCTGTTGACTTCTTGCTTGATGAAAGGAATTAAGAACTACAAGAGGGCACAAAAACTGCACTTCAGATACTGTTAAATTGTAATTTCCAGCCTCTTTAGCCAGCATGGCTATTGGTGAGGAATCCTGGCTTCTGAAGTTCAGCAACTTCTCAAGGATGGTAGGTTTCCTTTTGCAATTTAGCACAAATATTCAGCCAATAGTTCTGCTTGAAGACCTTATACAGGTAGTCCTTTATTTATGACTATAACTGAAACTTGAAAATCTGTCACAAAATGGTCGTAAAGTGAGTTGCACCCAATTTTATGACTTTTTATCGCGATTGTTAATTGAATTATGTAGTTGTTAAGCAAATCAGTCTTCCCCCATTGACTTTGTTTGTTACAAAACTCCTGGAAAGGTTACAAATGGTCATCACATAACCCTGGGATGCTGCAACCATTATAAATACAAGTCAGTTGCCAAGTGCCCAAATTTTGATCACCTAAATGTAGGGATTCTGCAAGAGTTGTGAGGACTAGTTGTAAACCACTTTTTCAACACTGTTGTAACTTTGAATGGTTGTTAAGCAAATGGTCATACATTAAGGAGTACCTGTGGTCATTAGCTTCACTGTCAAACTGTTTATGCCATATGAAAAGTTGATGTCAGAGAAAATTGAATCTTCCATAGATTCTGCTCATTAGAGCTAATTCTGCCCTCTGGGACAGAAGAGATTAGTGGAGGAGGAGAGATTATATTTCATTCCTATTTTATTAAGCAGAATATTAATGAAAAACAGCCTCTCCTTTCCTTCCCTTTGCCAATAAATAGAGGACACCAGAGTCCCCCCTTTTTTGGGGGTAGGCTGGGGGTTTGGCAAAGCATCAATAATTCCCGGAGGTGCTAAATCAATATACATTGACCTTTTGACTCCTTCATGATGAGCCTTCTCTCCTGGGGCCTCAGCTATGCAATTGTTCCTCATGAAATGCTTTCAAAACTCTGGATCCTTTATTCTGTTATTTACTTCCAAATGCAATATTTTAAAAAGCTTTTCAAATATCTCTTAACGTTAAATGTGGAAAACATTCAACTTGTCCTCACCATTTCAATTATTTGGGAGAAAATTGCCTCTTACAGCATTGTCATTTCTCTCTTTCCTGGACTAAATTGGAATTTAGCTAGGATGAAGTCAGGGAAGTAGTTCCATTTTCTTGCTGTGCCCTAATGTTGTAATGACACCTCCAGATTTTTAGAAGTATCTTCAGATACCTACAACTGTAACAGAGAAGGAATTTGTTCCAGTGAAACAGGAGACAATATATAAGCAGCTACATAAAGCAAGTGCATTTATTGCACAGAATTAACCCACATCTTTTAATAATAAATCAGTTTCCATCAAGGAAGCAATGATTTGTTTCATCATGATTCAATAACCAACCACAACTGTCTGGTTTTATACAAGGTGCTGAATTTTGTACCATAGTTTATGAATCAAAATGGGAGTGTTGTTCACACAACATATTAAGCCAAACGCTAATAGCTCATTTTATGGTTTTTAGCACGACACATCAAAAATCTAATGTATTTATTAAATACAAACAAAATATCATAGAATATATCTCAATTTCTTTACTTCTCAAACATTTCCAACCAGTCTTGATTTTAAGCAAAATTGGAATGAAAGGAAAGGTTAAAACTGATTTGTATTTTAAGTTCAGTTTAAATTAAATTAGAGCTAAGATGATTACTCTTCATGTACAGGTAATCCTTGACTTACAACCATTTATTTAATGACCATTTGAAATTACAATGGCAATGAAAAAAGTGACATGACCAGTTTTGACAAGACAATTACAGCTTCCCCATGTCACATGATCAAAATTCAGGAACTTGGCAACTGCCATGTATTTATGACAGCTGCACTATCCAAGAGTCATGTGATCACCATTTGAAACCTTCCAAACTGGCTTCCCATGAGCAAAGTCAATGGAGGAAGCCAAGCTTTGTTTAATGCCCATATGATTCACTTAACAACTGCATTGATATTGCTTAACATCTGTGGGGGAAAAGGCTATAAATTGGAGCAAAACTCACTCAACAACTGTCTTGCTTAGCAACAGAAATGGACTCTGTTGTGGTCATAAGTCAAGGACTACCTGTATTTAATTATTTTCCTTCTGTCAATATTTTGCATTAGACATTAATAGCAACTTTTGGGGAAGCTCTGTGTTAATAAGCGAATTGCATTATTAACTTGCTTTAATATGCTTACCAACACAAATGTTTCATTGGATAAAAGTTTGTATTAAATTCTGATTATTGGGAATACATGTCAACTCACCTAGATTTGCACAACCCCCAAATAACTTAGTTTTGAATGTGGTAATTTTAAATTGGCACAATATCCTTGCTACCTATCGTACAAACATTCCTACAACTATCCTGACTTCCAGCATTCCAGTTTTTTTTTTCTCTCCTTCCCCCCCACATTTGACAAAGGAACACCTGACAGCTTTGGGTATATAAACAGAACTGATCACTATGGTTAGCAACTGAACAAGGTTTAGGTTTACTATAGCCCGCATAGTGCTGTTGGGTAGCTACCAGTAACTTAAGGATTATTGCATTATGGAAGATAAACAAACCTGGATGCCATTGCATTTTCCTGAAAGTAGAGCAATCAGTCTTCAATATCCTTGACTAATATAAAGGACCACTATGAAAACAGCCCATGGTTATGTTCAATCAGCAATTTGTATAAAATGTATACAACCACAGTGGTCACACTTAAACTGTTTCTGCTGTTTTGGAGGCTTTTCTACCAACATGGTAGAAATTTCCCATGCTCAGGGACAAATGAAAGCTTTTAGCTATAGCCAAATACTCACTTTTCACTTTTTTGGCTGGCACGGTAGATTCTGAGCAAGGATTGTATGAGAAAATTGTGCAGTGAAGCACCATGTTTTGCATTCATAACGATTCTTTGCAAATGCAACGAGGGAAGAACAATTAAGATACTGTTGTCTCAGTTCCCTGGCCCAATAAAGCTAACATGAGAAGGATATATTCAGCCCAGTTATTTCTAATATTGTAGAAATAACCAATTCAGCATGCCTTGCTAAAGTACAAAAGAGAAAAGAGAAAGTTTTATAGACATTCAAGTTAGATTAAAAAATTGTATGGATTAAAAAAGAACCAACAAACAAATATCCACATCTGTACTTGCATCATTTTCCTACATGCATAGAAGCTGGGATAGATGAATAGAAACTGGGGGGGAAATGAACTGGAAGCATACTGCATGGTTTAAATACCTTGCTGTGCTGTGTTCCTTCCTGCTTCAAACGTTCTACCATCATCCCAGTGCCAAAGAAGCCCTCCATCAAGGACCTGAATGACTACAGACCAGTTGCTCAAACATCTGTAGTTATAAAAATCTTTAAAAGGCTTGTGCTGTCCCACCTGAAAATATCACGGATCCGCTGTTAGATCCCATGCAGTTTGCATACCAAGCAAGTAGATTGACAGATGATGCTGTTAATATGGCTCTGCATTAAATCCTTCAACAGCATGAATCTCCAAATACCTATGCAAGAGTCCTCTTTGTAGACTTCAGTTCAGCATTCAATGCCATCATTCCAGACACTCTTCTAATTAAATTAAACCAACTAGTGGTACCTGAACACACTTGTAAGTGGATCATAAACTTCCTAACAGACAGGAAGCAGCAGATGAAGCTAGGCGGAATCACATCTGATCCTGTACAATCAGCATAGCCCCCCCCCCCCAAGGCTGTGTGCTTTCTCCTTCTCTTCTCTCTCTATACCAACGACTGCGTCTCAAACGATCCATCTGTTAAAAAACTGAAGTTTGCAGGTAGCACAACAGTGACTGGTCTCATTCGAGGACAACAACAAATCTGCATACAGATGGGAGATTGTACAACTTGTCTCATCGTAACCAGAACAATCTGGAAGCTGAACACACTCAAAACCGTAGAAATGGTGGTAGACTTTAGAAGAAACCCTGCCATACTACCACCTCTTACAATACTAGACAACGCAGTATCAACAGTAGAGACCTTTCAAATTTCTAGGTTCTATTATATCACATGATCTAAAATGGACACCTAACATCAAAAACATCATCAAAAAAGCACAACAAATAATGTTCTTTCTGCACAACTCAGAAGCTCTGCCCAAGGAGCTGCTGATACACTTCTACAGAGGAATTATTGAGTCTGTCTGGTTTGGTTCTGCAACCCAACAGGACAGACACAGACTTCAGAGAGTAATTAGGACTGCAGAAAGAAACAGTTACTACCCACTGCCTTCAATTGAGGACCTGTATACTGCAAGAGTCAAAAAGAGGGCTGTGAAAATATTTACAGACCCCTCACATCCAGGCATAAACTATTTCAACTCCTTCCCTCAAAATGATGCTATAGAGCACTGCACACCAGAACAACTAGATACAGAACAGTTTTTCCCGAAAGCCATCACTCTGCTAAACGAAACAATTCCTCAAACACTGTTCAACTAGTTACAAAGTGTACATTACTATTACTGTTAATCTTCTCATCACTCCTTATCATCCATTCCCTCCCGCTTGTGATTGCTAGGGTGTAACTGGACTGTAACTTTGTTGCTTGTATCCTTACGATTTATATTGACTGTTTCCTAGTATGATTTGATTGTTGATTGTACCATGTGAGTATCATTAAGTGTTGTACGTTATGACTCTTGATTCTTGATTCTTAACGAATGTACTTTTTGTTTATGTATACTGAGAGTATTTACACTGAGATAAATTCCCTGTGTTTCCAATCACACTTGGTCAATAAAGAATTCTATTCTATTCTATTCTATTCTATTCTAATGACAGTAGTGTGGGGGAAGGAATCTAATATTTTGGGATGAATTCATGAATTTAGTAATCCTTGGGATCCTGTTTTTTTTATGAAATAACACTTTTCTTGTTGTAAGATCCTTAATATCAGGGACATTTCTTCCATTTCCTTTTAGAATGTTTCTTATATTGATGACTCCATCTTAAATCTTGAGGAATAAACCAAGCAGAGGCAATGCAAGCAAAGGAATGAAGAAAAAAAGCAGGCATTAATGTATCTGTCAACTGAATAATCTTCCTAGGAATAAAATCTGTTATGGCATATTTAACTTTAAAGATTGAAATAAACAAAACAACACTTTTCCAATGTAAACTTTCCCACCCCCCTCCCAAGTTGAATGGCTGTAACAATCCATCAGAAAATAACTTGGCATAAATTGTGTCTTATTTCTTCTGCTGCTAAATGCCACTCGCCCAGAAAGAATACTGCTATACATCTGGGATCTGGAAGTAGGTCTGGTATAATGCAATTTCAGTCTGATTTGTTTGTCTCTGAAAGCCAGATTGAAGTGGTAGTTAAGGCATCCAGCTAGAATAGCAATAGCATTAGCACTTAGACTTATATACTGATTTTCATGTTGTTTTACAGCCCTCTCAAAGCTGTTTTTAGATTCAGCATATGGCCAATCTGGCCCCTCATTTTACCAACCTTGGAAGGATGGAAGGCTGAGTCAACCTTGAGCTGGTAAGAATTGAACTGCTGGCAGTCAGCAGAATCAGCCCACAATACTGCACTTTAATCACTGCACCAATACTACTCTTAGAAATCCGGAGATTGTGAGTTTTACTTCCTTAGGCATAAATCAGCTGGGTGGTGTGGGGCCAATCACTTTCTCTCAAGCCAAACAAGGAAGCAGTAATAAACCATTTCTTGGGGGGAAATCTTTATCAACAAAACTGCAGGGACTTGTCCATGTAGTCTCCAAGAATCAGACATGATTGAATGGGGAGGGGGGCAAGAGTAAAATCTCTCTAAGCAGACAAAAGGCATGTACAATGAAAATAATGATGAACTTTACAAATGTCATTTAAGTGATGAATAATCATGGCTTTCTGATGTGAACCGAATGTGGTAGTTTGCCCATTTCATTTTCTCTGTACTTGACACAGAACGTTTTCATCAAATACTTAGTGTAGGATTTAAATAAATAATAGTCTGGTATATTACGGTCTTGGCGTGTTCAGGTCTTTTCCCATGTAAGATTTAGAGTATCTTGGTGACGTTTCGATGAGGTCCCACTTGCCATCTTCAGACTGGTGCTTTCGGCTTCGTGCTTGTGCGATTGGATTGTTTTTACATTATGGAATTACACATTGCTTTATGTTTTCTTTGCTTAATGTAATAACAATCATTTATTTTCTTTTAAAAATGTGGTTTATTGAAGTGCAAGCAATCTTTTCTGACCCAAAGCAATTTTTTCCAGATAGCTGAGATGTCACGTAGAAGCATAAAGGCAGGCCTGATTTGCAGAAATGATGTCAGAAAAAGTAAAGTTCAATATGAGCTAAAATTCATGAAGACTAAGAATGACATAAAGAGATTTTTCAGATAAGCTCAAGATGAAAGGAAACCATATATTGTTTAGTCATTTAGCTGTTCAGTAAAATGTCAAAAGAGTATGATATAACCAAGAAAAGGCAGAACAATTCACTTCCTATTTGGTTCTGTCTTTTCCATCAAGCAATCCTAAAAAAAATAGTTAAAGAAACAGGACTCATGGCTGAACTTGCAAGAAATACAAGGAATATTTACTAACCTTGAAGGGTTAGTAAATAATCTCCAGATTGGATCCTATGAGAAGTTTTAGAACAGTCTTGCAGGTTTCTGTTCATTTTCATTGAGAAATCTTGAAGAATGGGCCAAATGCCAAATAATTGAAAAAGGGTGAAAGAGATATGGAGAAAGAACAAACCAACCAATTTTATCTGGAAAGATCTAAATGCAGTGGTGGGATTCAAATTTTTTTGCTCCCAGTTCTGTGGGCGTGGCTTGGTGGGTTTGGCATGGCTTGGAGGGCATGTCTTGGTGGGTGTGGCAGGGGAAGGATAATGTAAAATCTCCAATCCCAACCCACTCCAGGGGAAGGTTACTGCAAAATCCCATTCCCTCCCCAGCCCACTAACCCAGCTTTCCAGCTCTGTTCTCCTGTGCAAGGCAACAAAAGAAGACCCAGCTGATCAGCTGGGACTCGGGAGGCAGAAAATAGATGGGGGCAGGGGCATTCAGATGTGGTATTTGCCGGTTCTCCGAACTACTCAAAATCTCCACTACCAGTTCTCCAGAACTGGTCAGACCCTAGTGAATACCACCTTTGTCTAAAAGGATCTGTTTGAAAATAATGCCATAATAATTAGAGATCAGTATGTTTTGTCAAGAACAAGTCCTGGCAGATTGATCTTGTTTAATTGGTTGGGTCATTTCCTTTAACCTTTTTCTTCACAAGTCAAAGCATTTGACAAGTCACTCTTTGTCATTATTGTACTTATAGTACAAGTATGTTTTTATAAGGATTCTGTTGTGGCCAGCCAGTGGCCAGCAGAGCTGGCAGCAGACTTGGACAGTGAGGTGGTTGTGGAGGAACAGGGGTCAGTCCTAGAGTCTGGGGAAGGCTCTGACGAGTCCTCTGCATCGGAGGCAGAGATGGGGCGAGGGCCTTCTGACAGTTATCAGCTGCCTTCAGAGTCAGAGATCAGTGGGGCAGAAGAACAGCTGGAGCCTGTTCCCAGTGTGCGAGTGTGCAGAGCTGCCAGGAGAAGGGAACAGATAAGGAACAAGGATTGACTCGGGGGTAAAGGTTCAGGTGGACAGTGAATGGCCCCTCCCAGAGGGAATAAAGAGGAGCGAAAGGGAGTGGTGTTTGCAGGAGACCATTACTTCAATTCATGAGGGTGAAGATCTGTTCCTGACTTCTTGCCAAGTAATTGCTGCTACAGTGTGGTGTTTGGAAGATATTGTCCTGGCAACTCTTGAAGGCTGATAAAAGTCTGTAGTTGTGAAATTTCATGAAAGACTGTTTGCCAGGACTTTGCTGGACAGCAATTCACTTTAACCTAAATAAAATGGGTTTTATCGGGACAAGGAGTCTGTTTCATGATCTTGGGAAGCCTAGGTCAGAATATGTTCCTTGACTGTTCTTGCTAATACCACTCACCAAACTATCTTCTCCGGAATGTCTAATATGTGCTGCTCTGTTAATTGGTGAAAAAGGTGTGATCAGTATAGAAGGAGGAGCAAAGGGAGAGGGGTGCAGAGCAAGGGGGGAAAGGATGGTTTCAGGATAGACGGTGAAGGCAGTGTGATGGGAAGGAGACCATCTGTGTTAAAATTGAACAGCCCTCTCTAAACAGAGGGAAGAGGGATATGTCATTATTATTCCCAGTCTACAACATAGTCCTTTCAACAGTTCCAAGAGGGCTCCACACCCTGTGAACCCTGGCAATATAAATAAACCACCAAGTGGCCTCAGCGATGCTCTAAAAGAATGCAAATGACCGGCTGTCTGCAAGGTCTATACATCCTTCCATTCCCCACCATCCAGTCAGAGCTGAAAAAGCTTCTTGGATGAGACGTGAAATGTCTCCAAAGAAAAACCAGAAAGTCCAGTTGCCTCTTGAAAAAACACCTTTAGAACAACCAGGACCTGGATGACTGAGAATCTCTATAGACAGTGTGATGGGAAGTTTCACTTATATCTGTCTTGTATAGGACATGCAAACAGTAACAGGAGAGATTAAATAAATGGTATCCTAGAATTCATTGGTTTTCCCCCTCTAATTACCCTTTCTTTTTCCATCTCAGAAATAATCCTTTCAAAATTAAAACATTACAAGCATTTGGCAATAAACATGTGAACCTACTTCTAATTAGTTAAAGAGTGTAGAATTAATGAGTTGATTTGGCCATTGTAAGTAAAAAAAGTATATATCCAGCAATCAAGACTCAAAATATTTATTTCAGAAAATTTTGTTTTGAGGAACACATTACTTTTTAAACATGAACAGGTTGTTTTCCTTGCTTAGCCTAGGAATATTATTTTCAGGCAGATGAGACCAGTAATAAAGGTTTAGAATATATGGGTGGAAGTAATTTTTTTGCATGTTTTTTATGTATAACTGTTTAGCTATTGATTTGAACTTGATTTTATCTTATGTGTAACAGAAAATATATCTATTTCTTATTTAGAAAAATAAGTATGTTTTAACAAAAATATTAGATACAATGTAATAGTGCTGCCTTTTAAGAACTATATCTATTTTTTAGAATATCTTTATTTTGAACAAATCCTATGATTTGTTTTGCCATTTAAAATCTGGATAATCAAATAGCTCATTATTTTTTTTAAATCGAACTCTCTTGATAATGGCATCTTTCAAAATGCATCAGGCTACCAATAACACTTTTCAGACACATTAGATTCATTTTCTGCTTTTGTTTATGCATCTTGCTGCTACTCAAGAGCACCAATTTTCAACCTTTTGCTGTACATGGGTTGTCATTCAAAGCTACTGCAAATTATTATATAAGCCAAAAAGAGACAACATTTTAGTAGCACTGATGCTTCAGCATTCTTGACTACTGAGTTGGTGTGACAGGAGTCCCAAGTTTAAATTAAAAAAACAAAGTGTTGTTTTAAAAAATGGCTGAAGTCCCTTAAGATTGCTAAATCTTGAGAGATGTTTGTGTTCTTGCCTGAAATCTTATATAGTTTGAAACATTACAAGGATTCAGAAATAAATATGTGGCCCTACTTCTAATTAGTTAAAGAGTGTGAAGTTAATTAGCTAATTTGGCTGTCGTAAGCTGTACAAGCCTGTTGTTTTCTTGGAAAGGTTTTCAGAAGTGGTTTGCCATGGCCTCCTTTTTAGAGCTGAGAGAAACTGATTATCTAGCTAGTTTTGTGCCTAGGGCAAGATCAGAACTCACAATCCCCTGGTTTCTATGCCTCAACCACTAGACCAAACTGTCTCTCCAATGTCACCTATAAGGACATCTGAAATTGATTTATGTGAGGCTTTTTTTAAAGCTCGGTTTTCTTTTTCAAACTTTTCAAACTTTTTTTTTCCTTTTAATGACATTAAAAGCTTCTAAGACAAAACCACAAACAAAATTTTTATCATGTACAATTGTAGATTGGAATAATATACAAATAATATTGCATCTATCTAAAGCAGGGGTCTTCAAACTTGGCAACTTTAAGACTTGTGGAGCTATGCTGGCTGGAGAATTCTGGGAGTTGAAGTCCACAAGTCTTGAAATTGCCAAGTGTGGAGACCTCTGTTCCAAAGGTACAAATCCCAACTTTTTAAAGAATTCACATCAAATTTATGTAGAACTGACTTTGTGAAGCTTTGCTAATAATACTATTCTTATCTGCTGAGGCCCAATAATTTATTTATTTAATTTATTTAGGGTGGCCTGGTGGCCTAAAGGCACAATCAGAAGACTGTGTGTTCGACCCTGTGCCAGATATTCCTCTCTCTGGCTACAAAGAGAAAACATCTGCTGCGAACTCCTCATAGGTATCAGGAAGGGTATCCAGCCAGTAAATGCTCAGCTTCATTCAGTGGCCCCAATTCCTCCCTAATGCAAGGGATTACCGGGTCATTAAAAGAAAAAGTATATTAAATTTATTTGCCACTCATCTCACTGTAAGGTGACTTACATTAAGTCTAGTAATGACTATTAAAAAACAAAATATACAGGATATTCTGTAAGAGAAAAAAATTGTTTCTTCCTAAATCATATAAAACTATAGAGATGGTCTTTATTTCATGCCTATATTGGATTATTGCACATATGATACTGAAAGCAAAAAAAAGTCTGATCAGAGCTTTAAAAAATCAATTATCATCCCTAGTGTTTATTTAAAAATACTTCTATATGTATATAATTCACATATAGGTTCTTGGCTGTCAAGCAGGATCTTATAGATAACAGCTGAGTTTGAGAGTTTTAATTTTTCAAAGTGATTCTTAATGCTTTATATTGCAAATATCCATCTGCCTAACATAATTCTGTGGTTTGTTCTGTTACAAATTTTTGAGTCAACATTAATATCCTCTTCATTTATGAATGTGGCAGTAAAAGCCTATATATATATATTTCTGAGGTTTTCGCGGGTATTTGTATGTGGATCTTTAGTTATTCGGGTTTTTTCCCACGTAAAATTGGATTTTAGGTAAAATTTTATGCGGGGAAAAAACCCGAATAACCAAAGATCCATACACACACACACACACACACACACACACACACACACACACACACACACACACACACACGAGCTGCATTCATTACCAAACCTATGAGATATTCTCTCGCCCCTTTTACATTGTGAAGTGCTTAAAGTGCCCTTGTAAGAAAACATTTACAGCAAACTGAATTGAGCTAACTGACTTAAAAGCAGAATCAAAGAACAGTAACCTGAACTGTTTATATTCATTGACTAGATCTCAGATCTAGTCTACTCTCTAGATCTGAGAGATGGTTTTGCTAGCATGCTGACCTTGTGGAAAGGAATAATTAATAATTATTTGTCACATTTCTACACCACCTGGGTTATTTGCAAATAGGAACATACAATGATGTAAAAAGCAGAAAGAGTTAAGATAGAATTAAAATTAATATTAAAAATTAAGGTTAGAAAATGTTAAAGAAGCAGGGGAGGTGTCTTCAACCCACCTGCCCAGGACGGTATATCACTCCAGAAGGGGAGGCATCTCATCTCTGGGAGTAAGATGTTCCAAAAATTAGGGGCAATGACAGAGAAGGCTTTCTTCCTAGATTAACCAATGGGATCCACAATATGCTCTTCTTGCCTGACCAGGTGTTCTTCAGGTAACCTGGCCCTATGCCATGAAGGGCTTTAAAACACCTTAAATTGGATCTGGAAGCAAACTTGACAAACCATGTGAAAATAACAATGTCATCCAAATGGGTATTTCATGAACATTCAAATATCATGCTGCAATTTACATTATGTTTCCTTTTTCCTTTGTCTCGTCTTGTCTCTACCTTTGAAAGGTAGTAAGCTATGTAAGTTGCGGTTTTGCTTTTGCTCAAGTCAGCTCAACAAGCTGCTAATATTTTATTGGAAGCCTGGTGTACGCTGTATTTGCTTGCACACTTAATACTTTCTTTGCTGAAGCCTCAAAATGATTTGATTGCTTTAAGTGAGTCAGATTTTGGCCACGACATTACAATTCTCCATACATTTGATACATTTTGTATCTCAGATCTCGAGATTAGAAAGACTATATAATATTTAAAGATGAACTATTATTCATTGCATAATAGATTGCAGAATTTAGTTTGGCTTTGATATAAATTGATTGGATTAAATATTACTGGGTAAAAGCTATATATTAAATCTACTCCGAATTACTTCCTTACAAGGAAATGTTTAGCTGAACATTTCTTTGTAATATTGGCAAGTAAAAAAAAAGGAAAAGAAGCAAATGTATCACCACCAAGAAAATTATGTTATTAAAAATGTTCATGTAGTCACTTGGAATAGTTTGATTCAAGGACACTTTTACCTTTAGTTTTGGTTAATGATTTCTTTTGGAAAAAAATGTAAACAGGTAGAACAATTTTATCTTATGATCCATAGCATAGCATTGTGTCTGTCTTCTATTTGTTTTTGTTTTTTTCAATTGTTAATCAAGTCAGCTTTGTTCTGGACATGTTTTCCAGATTGTTGGAGACAAAATGCTGGCTCTGTAAACCGCTTAGAGTGCTGTAAAGCACTATGGTGTGGTATATAAGTCTAAGTGGTGTTGCTATTGCTGTTTCACCTATTTATGAAATAATCAAGTTATTGACAATCAATATGGATGGGGCCAAAACATTATCAACAGCTTGGCAAATTTTGTAGTTTCAATCTATTGGGAATTTGTTATTTCAAGGGAGGGGGAAACATAAGAAGCATTGTCCCAGCATTGTTCTCTATTCCAAAGAGAACAGTGTGGCCAACCTATTGAAGGTAGTAATGAAGCATTTATGTGAAGTAGGAGTGAGCAAGGAGGAAGATTATTGCCATGAAACTCTCCCCAAAGCTCTCTTATCAAGCAAATAGTGAAAGTAGCTACAGTATTTGGGGTGGTGGGGGGCGGGTGGGGGGACCTATAGCTGTTTAGAGCCAAAGTTTCCATACCTATCCATCTGCCCTCTTCACCTTTTTCACTGGCTTTGAATAAGATGTTAACTGCTGAGATGACAGAAGAATGAAACTGCCCTCAATAAAACATTTCTCTATTAGAAAGGAGTTACTGCATTGTTGTCAGTGCCACTGCATGTAAAAAACATTTCTAACTGCCCAACTGTTGGAAATGTAACTATGCACAAGGAACATATTTTCACATGTGGAGGACTTGCCCATGTGCTCAGAAATTTTGGAGAAATATTAGAAATTGGATTTTAAATGTAACAAAATTTAAAACTTGAACCCAAAAACTTTCTGCTAAGTATGATAGATTTAAACATGGATAAAAAATATATTTAATTTTGCACATCATAACTGCGGCCAGAATAACCTACATACAAAACAGGAAACTGTCTTCCATTCCTTCAGAGTATATGATAATTAAAAAAATACATGAATGTGCTGAGATGGATAGCCTAACCAAATTGTTAAAAAATAAACAAGATAGTGACGACAGTATTATGAAATATGGAACATTTGGTATGAATGGTTAAAGAAAAGTTAATATTTGATATTTGGATAAGTTATGGAAATGACAGAAGACATGCATTTAATCATAAACTATATAGAGAAATTAANTAACCAAACTTAAAAAATAAACAAGATAGTGACTATTATGAAATATGGAACATTTGGTATGAGTGGTTAAAGAAAAGGTAATATTTGATATTTGGATAAGTTATGTAAATGACAGAATATGTGCATTTAATCACAAGCTATATAGAAAAATTAAAACATTAAAAGAACAAAGGAATAACAAGGCAGATCACGTCAATGATAAAGAAAAAAAAATTAACCATTGCTCAATATATGCTGTAAAATGTGTATGTGTGTGTGTGTGTTGATTTGTCTCTTTTAAATGTATGTCAAATAAATGTTTTTTCTAGAATAAAAATTAATTAAAAAAGACTTGAAAAATATTAGGGAAGAAGCTGATGAGGCATTACACAGACAAATGCTTTTGCATATAAACCATGTGTCAGCTCTCTCTCCTTCAGCCCAACCCCAAAAGATGATGGAGAGTGGTGATTAGTGAAGAGGTGGAAGGAATGTCCAGCAGCCCATGGTGAACAATAGGAGCTGGTAAAATTCCAAGATTCCAACTCTTACAGAAGCAACCATAGGGTCAATGAAGTATAGCAGATTGCATCCAGAGGGTGGAAAAAGTGGCACTGAGGTCGTGTTTGTGCCATGGTTAGGGCAAATAATGAAGAGTCTTTCAAGGCAATTAAGTATATACTCAACATTCTATATAGGTGCAGCATTCCAAAGAAGATGGACAGCATATCTAAGCAGCTGCCCATATACTGACTCTTCATGCCAGCCCTGTGTTTAACCATACTGAGAAAAATACAAGTATCCTTCCAAATGCGATATTCTAGGCATCTGTTGAAATGACAGCTTCCAGAATTGCTAGTCAATCTGATTACCCTGGTTTGGTCATGAGGTTGAATTAAATTGAAGGAAGTTTCCCTATTACAATATTTAGTATCTGATTCTGGTTTGAGAGGGGAAAAAATGGGGTTGGATGGGAAGCTTCCTAGGTATGATAGAATGCAATCAACTTAATCTGATTCCCCAGTATTATTAGACAACCTTCTTCCAATATGGCAAGAACATTATTATTTTTTAAAAAAAGAAAAGAAAGCACTGGTAGCTTTCAAGGGCAAGTTGTAAACCTCTCATTGTGCTGAAAGAACAAAATGAAACTATTAATAAAAAAGAAACTTGTTACTATGAATACCTTTTCATATTAATTATATACAAGATGTACCTAATATTTAAGAGTCTCGGATTCAAGACTATCCATCACACAGTTGCTGAGATATGTTGACTGTAATTAAAGCATTGAGGTGGGAGGAAATTTTCCTCCTTTACTTGGCTAATTAAAAATAGTGCAGAGGTTGCGGGGACATAGGCTCTGTAGAAAAGCTTTGTATTCTATTTGCAATTATAGCTCATTTTCTGCTTCAACTCTTTCAGCTTTATTAGGTGAGAAATTCATGTGCTGGACCTTGGGGTTAAGGCTGAAAATATATGTTCAAGTTACCATCAATAGATAACTGTTTTAATGAACTTTAAAGAACATACGTAGCTACTAACATGAAATCAAACATCAGGAATTGTTCAAGCAAAGTGCTGCAGGGTTTTTTTTCTAGGACTGCAGAGGAACTATGTCAAATATATTCTTCAAGCCCACAATGCTTTTGGGTGAGTGGGAAGGAGGAACATCTAGCTTTAGTTTTGCAATAGAAGTGAAAATATTTTTTAAAGCCACTGAGAGGTATTGCTGTTTTACAAGGTTATGAAAAGTATGGCATAAGCCTGATTTTCATGGTCTGTTCTTTAACTCTAACATAACATGGACCTTAGGAACATCTGGATTAATAGATTAAGATAGTAATCTATTAATCTCTCTGGTTTTAATAACTCCTGGGTAGGGTTCCTTTACCACTTACAGGTCTATTATCTGAAATATGAACATTTGAAGATGAAATCCAATTAATTAAAACCTGATTTTTATTGCATGGGTATGTATATTTTTCTCTCATTCTTGTCTGGTCTGCACTCCTGTTCTCTGCTATATTTTCATAATTGGGTCTCAAGGCATTTTACAACTTGAAGCAGAGTAGAAAATGATGAGTCTTTCCCATTCAAATTAACATACATAGAAGTTAAGCCAGGCAGATAACTTAGGTATAACAATTTGCTTTTAAATAAAGTTTGTATTTTAAAATGTAAGCAATCAGGTTTGGCAATTGTCAAAGGAGAAGCCCTCAGGAACCTTGGTGCTTCCAGGCCAAAAATTCAGGATGCTAAATCTAGTTTATCAGAACTGTATTCTGGAAGAGAAATTAAAAGGAACTATACATGAAAGAGAGTTTCTACTTGCCTTAACCTGTCTTGTTCTGAAATGTTTATTGAACCTGTTTCTGTTGAATTGTAAGCCATATTTTCAAGTCCTACAAAGCTGCAAATGTTGACTTTTTTAAAAAGTAAAAAAAAATATGATTACAATTTCACTGAAAGGATGTTATTATGTGTATAGTAATACAATTCCCATTAATAACAAGGAAAAGTTGTTTTGCCCTTTTAAACATGAAAAATTGTGTGTTTGTTACCTTGTTCATTTTTTCCCCTTCTTTTCTATCCCTCTTCAAACTTCTGAATCATATGAAAAATCCATGCCAACATTTTGACATTCCAGCCATCCTCTTATAATACCATCACAACAGAAAAAAAGAGTTGTCAGAAGTTCGTAATAATTGAGGACTAGAAAAAGAGGAATCTCCTCATCCATACCTAAAATCTGATTTTCTCTAAAAAAAATTACCTCCCAACCTTCTTTTGTGTAAATTACGTTGGTGTGACGTAATTTTATCCTTTTCTATAATGTAAAAGAACAAAGGAGAAAAGAGAAAACATCAGAGTTCTCAAAGAACCACAAAGAATAAAGAACAGTTCTGATGTGAAAAGAAAACAAATATATGCATATACACACACTATATATTTTCAACATAAGGTGCAGATATAGAAGTAGAGTAATGTATTAATATCGAAGTAAAAATTTTACCTTTCTCAACTACTTCAATTTGAATTAAGGCCAAGGTCCCATTCCTGCAGGCCCTATTCTAAGGTGGGATACCCTGTCACTTCAGACTCCTGGCATCCACCTGTCAGCTATGTATATTTACCTAAGAAATGTCTTTTTCATTCAGGAGATGTCAGTTCATTCTCTGGCACTGAATTCTAAGGATACAGAAGAAAGGAAAAGCCTCTTTGGCTGAAACCCCCAGAGTAGCAAGTGATGACAGTACACAATGCTTCTGAGATAGACAAACGCAATGACCTGATATGAAATAGCTTCCATTGGATGTTTACTCCAAATCCAGTGGCAGGTTGCTTTAAAAACTATGACATTTATTTATTTTGAACTGAAAGTGCAAGTTAATAGAGCAGAAAATCTTGCTTTGTGTATATGGAATATTTCAGAGAATGTTTTTTCAAGAATTAGATGCAGCAGCCTTATCGTTGGAGATGCAGTTCAGAAATTGAATGATTAATCTTATGATTGTGGCTTTTCCTGTTACTGTCATATTTTGTGCAAAAATTCCAAGGATTGTCAATAGACTTTATAGTGCATATCTATATCCTTTGGGTCTATGAAAACTTGCCACAGCCAACTTGCCACAGCCAATTCAACATGGGCTGACTCACTGCAGGACAAGAGTTGCACTAATATCAAAGACATAGTGCAATGATGGCGAACCTTTTGGGCCCTGAGCAGGGTTGGGATTCTACCAGTTCGCACCTTTTCGCTAGAACCGGTTGTTAACATTCTAAGCAGTTCAGAGAACCGTTGTTAGAAGAAATTATTGGCCTAATTCTGTAAGGAAGGCAGGAAGGAAACATTCTGGTGTTGCTTACAGAAACTGCCTCTCCATTAACCCTTATTACATTGTTGGCAGGACTAGAATTCCTGTCTCTGGAACTTCTCTAGAGTTTTTTTCCCCTCCTTTGCTGGTACTTTGCTTGTGTGGAGTGACCATTCAAAGTTACAATGGCACTGAAAAAAGTGACTTATGACTATTTTTCACACTTACAACTGTTGCAGCATCTCCACAGTCATGAGAAGCCAGGGGAGGAGATGCATGCCTTGATGTAAGTGATATTGAGTTGGCCACACACAGCCAATAACATGACCATCAAGCCATGTCCACCCAGTCACATGACCATCAAGCCATGTCCACCACCTAAGCCATGCCCACAGAACCAGTTGTTAAAAAATTTGAATCCCACCCCTGGCCCTGAGTGCCCAAAACACATGCATGCATACCCAAAATTCAAGGCGCACCCTCCTGTACATATGTGTGGCCCCTGTGCATGTGTGTTGCCCTGGGCACTCCACACACATGCATGCACATGCCTCCTGCATGCACCCCACCCCCATGCATGCACCTCACCACCCCCCATGCATGCACAGCAGAGACGCAAAGACTAGCTGGCCGGCGGGAGGCACGCGCACATGCACGGTGAAGCTGTGCTGGGGCAATGGCGCACATGCCCAAAGAGAGGGCTCTAAACACCACCTGTGGCACACGTGCCATAGGTTCGCCACCATGGACATATTGGAATAGAATAATCAAGGAAAAGATGCCAAAGGAGGAACAAAACAAAATGTGAATGACAAAAATTAAAATATTTTTAAAGTTATTTGAAATAATTAAATTGCATTGTTGATCGTCCCTTGGTGAGTTGTCCTATTACTTGAAGTAGCCCAAATATGGACTGAAAGCAATTGATAGATAGGCCTTTTGGAAGAGCGCTAATCTTATGTTCCAAAAAACACTAAACAACAGTTATGGGGAGAGTTGCATCATGAAACAGCAGAGAGGGATCTTGTCTGTTTGGGACAATTCATCTTTCGACATTCTAGTTTGAAAGAAACAGATCCTCCTGCTATTCTGACATGAATGACCTTGGTGGATAGTCCAGAGATGAGAAGGAGGCCATGTTCACTAGCGGGAGCTAGACTGATCCCAGTTCCCTAGAAGTCTTTGTGTGAATGAGATATGACAGATTGTATCAACAACAAAAGTGATGTCAGGTTAAGAATGGAAACCCCTAATTTGAAACCAAAAGAATGTTGACTTTAAGCCTGAATGATTTAAGGTTGCCTCCGGGATGGGCTGGGGATCAAATGGAAGTTGCTGTAGTCATGAGGATACTGCACAAAAAGGAGGTTGCTGAGGCATGTCTGTGCCATGGTTAGATACAAGCAAGGACAGGCAGTAAGAATTTTGCTGCCTGAAGCATGATATTGTCTCTGCTCCATCCTTATTGCAGAAGGTGACTGGACTTACAATAGAGATTTCATCGCTGTGGATGTGACACAGTGGTGGGATTCAAATTTTTTTACTACCGGTTTTGTGGGGATGGCTTGGTGGATGTGGCTTGATGGGCTTGGCAGGGGAAGGATATTGTACAATCTCCATTCCTACTCCACTCCTGGGGGAAAGTTACTGCAAAATCCCATTCCCTTCCCACTCCACTGACCTGCTTTCCAGCTCCCTTCTTCTGTGCAGGACAACAAAAGAAGACCCAGCCAATCAGCTGGGACTCAGGAGGCAGATAATAAATGGGGGTGGGGCCAGTCAGAGGTGGTATTTGCTGGTTCTCCGAATTACTCAAAATTTCTGCTATTGGTTCTCCAGAACTGGTCAGAACCTTTGAATGCCACCTCTGATGTGACGGCATTTACCCATTCATCTAAGACCAAGAGTGTTATGTTCGCGGAAGAAGGAGACTCGGAGACCAGCGTCGAACTTCAGCTCTTTTATTTAGTGCAGAAAGTCCATCTTAACCAGGAGCTGCGGCAGCTCTTTATTTAGAGAAGCTGCTCGCGGCTAGTGTCCAATGATGGCTACTTGTTTTTCCCG
>BHFT01037038.1:0-47581 GCA_004320025.1 Laticauda laticaudata
AAAACACAGCTGTCTGTTTACTGTAATGTATAACAACACAAACTCTCACTCTTTACATAAATCTTGTTTAACCTAGTTAAACTGACTTTTGCAGCCTCTGGGCCCATAACCACTGTTAGTTCCCCAACCAGGGTTAGGGAGACAAGCAAAACAGAATGTGCAGCGTAAGTCAGAAGGCATACAGATAAATGAGTGAGCTAAGCTTTGTATGTTTATTAAACATTACAGTAAAATACCTATAACGCTTGTGTTATCACAAATATAGTTTTTACATTTATATAGCATAGGTCAAAATAACAGTCCAGTAGTCTTGTGTCATATAGTCAGTCCATTCAGGATATTCAGTTAGCAAAAGTCCATGTAGAATATCCTGGGTCAGTTTCACCTTAACAATCAGTCCTTTGTTCTCTCTCCCGTGCGAGCAATGGTAGTCTTCAAGCAGTAATTAGGAATCTTCAAAGCCAGAGAGCCAGAGAGCCAGAGTGCCCGAGAGCGAGCACGCTGCCGGCTTGCTTCTTTTAAGGAGTTGTCATAACCACTCCCCCAATAACTCTTCCACAGTTAAAGTTACAGTCATATAAACCAGGATTACTTATTTATTATTTCACCTAAACCAGTTAGGGTAAAAACAATGTTATCCCTCACCAAGACCAATCAGTCCGAACATCAATACCGGGAAGATACTGGAAAAGGTAATAAAAAACAGATATGCCAACATCGAGAAACAAGGAAAGTAATAACTAGCAGTCAGCACAAGTTTGTTAAGAACAGATCATGCCAAACCAATCTTATTTCATTCTTCAAAACAGTGACAGATTAGTAGAGCAGCAAAATACTGTGGACATAATATATTTAGATTTCAGCAAGGCATTCGACAAAGTCGACCACAACCTACTTCTCAGTAATTTAGAAAAAGTGGAATAGATAGTACCACCACTTAAATGGACTCGCAACTGGCTGACAAACCATATTCAACGAGTAGTCCATAAATGGGTCTAAGTCTACATGGAAGGAAGTAAGCAGTGGGTGCACAAGGTTCCGTCTTAGGCCCAACAGTACTCTTCAATATCTTCATTAAACAACCTTAGATGAGGAGAGATTAGAAAGGAACTTACCAAATTTGCAGATGATACTAAAGCTGACAGGAATAGCTAACACCAAGAAGATAGGTTCAAGATCCAGATGGATCTTGACAGACTAGAACACTGGCTGTATCTAACAAAATGAAATTCAATGTAGAGAAAAGTAAAGTCCTACACTTAGTTAAGAAAACCAAAAGTACACCATATAAACTGGGTGAGAATCAGGCTCAATAGCAGTAACTGTGAGAGGGATCTTGGAGTCTAGTGACAACCAGCTATAATAGGGCCAACAGTGTGCAGGAGCAGCAAAAAAGCAAAGTAATCCTAAATTGTATCAACTGAGGGATACAATCAAGATCAAGGAGGTACTAATACCACTCTATAAAGCCTTTGTAATACCACACCTAGAGTACTGCATCCAGTTTTGTTCACACATTATAAAAAAGATGTTGAGATTCTAGAAAAAGTACAGAGAAGAGCAACCAGGATGATTAGGGGACTGGAGACTAAGGCATACAAAGAACTGGGCTTGGCTAGTCTAGTAAAGAGAAAGACCAGGGGAGATATGATAGCAGTCTTCCAATATTGAGGGCTGCCATAGAGAGGAAAGGGTCAAGCTATTTTCTAAAGTGCCTGTAGACAGAAAAGGAATAATGGATTGAAACGAACAAGGAAAGATTTAAACTGGAAATAAGGAGAAACTTTCTGACAGTGAGAACAATCAACCAATTGAACAGCTTAACCTGGACGTTGTGGAGCCCGGAGCGCCATCACTTGAGACTTTCAAGAAGAGATTGGACTGCCATTTGTCAGAAATGGTGTGGGGTCTCCTGCTTGGGTGGTGGGTTGGACTAGATGACCTACAGAGTCTCTTCCAACTCTGATTATCTGTTAATTTTTAAGAGGGCCTTTATCTCATGTCTCAATCCAATTTCATTCCCAGAGCTATTGGGAGAGGGGAATGGAAAGTCCAATAACTGATAGCAGCCCCATAACTGATAACTGAGATGATAATAGGCTTCCAATATCTAAGAGGTTGCCATAAAGAAGAGGGAGTCAACCTATTCTCTAAAATATTCTCTTGTCCTGAAGGCAGGACAAGAAGCAATAGATGGAAATTAATCAAGGAGAGAAGGAAACTGGAACTCAAAAGAAATGTCCTAATAGTTACAATAATTAATTAGTGGAACAACTCACCTCCAGAAGTTGTAGGTGTTCCAACACTGGAAGTTTTTAAGAAGAGATTGGATTATGATTTGTCTGAGATGATATAGGATTTCCTGCTGATCAAGGTGTTGAACTAGAAGACCCTCAAGGTCCCTTCTATCTCTGATATTCTATTAGTCTGATGACATCATGAGGAAGTACAGATAAAATAGAGTAACTATAAGGCCCTTCCAGTTCCTCAAATACTGTGGTAGAGAAGGACAATTGCTCAGTGGCACTCATTTGCTTTGGGTGCAGAAAATCTCAGGATTAGACACCCAGCATTAAGTTTAAACTTTTTGCTTGGAGAATCCCTCCTAGTTGGGACAAGTTGCATCCAGTTTCGTTTCAAGGACTTCCAATGTTCTCCCTTCAAATCCTGCTTTTCTTCTGAAATACCTCTTTTTTTCCTCATGCTGTTCTTCCAGCCACCAATAATGTGATTTCTGAGTGGAAACTCAACTATATATTAAAAACATGCATTGTGTAAAAAGAAACTAAAACAGTTGTTTGCAGTTCCTCAGCGCTAAGCTTTATATGTTCAATTTTACCATTTTTCTCCAACAATACGGCCTCCCCCAATAGGAAGTCCCAGCATGTTTTGGGGGGGATGGGGGGGGGGCTGGCCATTAGGAAGCACTTTTGTTGCATACCCAGATATGGTCCTGTTTGTGTTGACTTTGGCGTTGGTGGGGCACTTTGTATCAGGAGACCTTCCACCACCATTGTTTTCCCTTCTCCTCATGCTGCCACGGAATTTAGAGCAATGCTGCGGCATTTGGCACAGCCACACATGGCCAGCCAGGGCTCCTGCCTACAATCAGAGTCTGATGGACACACTCGGCTTCAGACGCTCCTGTCGCTGCCTTCCCTTTGCATTCGAAGGCAAAGCCAATTCTTTTAAAAACAACACCCTACTACCGATATGACAAAGCCTCCCCTGCCCGAGAGGGCAGCCCAACCCCACATGGGGAGGAAAATCTCCCGGGGCCATAGCGCAGGATCGGCCCACCCCAGGAGAAGTGCCCAGCTGCCATCCATGCCTAGTGCCAAGCAGAGCGCGAAGAGCTTTGCCTGGGGCGCCCAGGCATCTGGCAGGCAGACCCTCCTGCCTGGTGGCAGAGCTCTGGCCAAGGCAGTGAGCGCCTCCCCGCCGGGCCCTCTGCTCATCCCACTAGGGCTGCACCAGAGTCATGTGGGCTGGGCAGAGCCGGGATAGCAAGCTGCGAGTGCGCACCCACCTGCCAACTGAAAGAGCCGGGTCAACCTGAGCTTGGCTTCCTTCCCAAGTCCCTCCAGTCAAAACCAGAAGGAGCCACCGGGAGAGGCCACCCGAGGCAGTAATAGCGCCCATCCATCTGTAGACAGGGAGGCAAGGCGACAGCCTGCGCTGCGTCCTCGTCAAACCTGTGCCCCACTGAGTTAGTCAGTCAGGGAAGCAGATATTAGAAACACCAATCAAGCAGAACACAGCAAACTCCAAGACCAATAAACACAAACCAAGACTCCCAACCAATGCAGGATGTAAAAAAAAAACCATCCTGGGACAGCAGTAGCTAGCCTCAAATTTAAAACTAACAGCTGTGATAGCCTACCCACATACGACCAAATACAGAAGCCTGATGATGGCAGATGGGATTCTGCGTGAAGCACTACAAAGACAAAATTGACCTGGAAAACAAGGCATATACGAAATTCCCTGTACATCATGCCCGGCCACATACATTGGACAGACCAACAGAAGAATAAGTACGCGCGCCTAGATGAACACAAAAATGCAGGAAAAAAGCTGGAACACACCTCCTCACTAGTCCAACACATGAAAACCACAGGGTCACAACATCAATTCAATGGCACTAACAACCCTAGCCACCATAGAAACCCCCAGCCACAGAATCATCAGAGAAGCCATAGAGATTGAAAAAAGACCTGAAAGCATGAATAGAAGAGATGATTCCACCAGACTGTCAATCTTTGAAGCCTGCACTCTCAAAGAGAAAGATCTCCACACCACAAGCCAGGCAAACACCTGGGCAACAAACAGACTCCTCCTGATAGCTCCAATCCAAACACCCCCACCGGCACCAGGTGAACCCAGCTTGCTAATGAAGAGCAGCTTGCTAATGAAGAGCAGCGTCCTTTCACACGGAGCCAAGCTGCACTGAAAGCCTCCAACCACAAGGACAGAGGATTGCCAGCCAATCAAAGCCACAAAACAGACAGAGAAACCAGAAACACCAATCAATCAAACTCCAAGTCCAATGAACACAGACCCAGGCTCATAGCCAATCAGAATGGACCAGCCTCAAATGTGAAACCAGGAACTGTGAGACACACTTCCATACGGAAGCCTGAGGATGGCAGATGAGATTCTGCTGAAACGTTGCTACAACTTTAACAGAACTACAATGACATGGGATAATACCGAAGGAAGCTAAACAGCACACATGTAAGTACCTGCGAAAGCTTGAAAAAACATATATATATATATTATATACATACACATACATACATACATACATTACATACATACATACATATATGTAGCAACGTTTCAGCAGAATCTCATCTACCATCATCAGGCTTCTGTATGGATTGTGGGTCTCACAGCTCCTGGTTTTAAATTTGAGGCTGGTCATTCTGATTGGCTAGAGCCTGGGTCTGTGTTCACTGGGACTTGGAGTTTGTTGATTGGTGTTTCTGGTTTCTTCTGTCTGTTTTTGTGCTTTGATTGGCTGGCAACACTCTGTTCTTGTGTTGGAGGCTTTCAGTGCAGTTTGGCTCCATGTGAAAGGAGGCTGCTCTTCATTAGCAAGCTGCTATTCATTGGCAAGTTGGGTTTCACCTGGGGGCCTGGTGGGGGGGTGTTTGAGTTGGAGGCATCAGAGGGAGTCTGTCTGTGGCTCAGGTGTGGGGGTGTTTGATGTTGGAGGCATCAAAGGGAGTCTGTCTGTGCTCAGGTGCCTGGGTGCCAGGTGTGGGGGTGTTTGAGTTGGAGGCATCAGAGGGAGTCTGTCTGTACTCAGGTGTTTGTTTTGTGGCGTGCAGATCTTTCTATTTGAGAGTCCAGGTTTCCAATGATTGACAGTCTGCTGAGAATCATCTCTTCTATTCATGCTGTTAGGTCTTTTTTCAATCTCTATGGCTTCTCTGATGATTCTGTGGTTGGGGTCATTGTAGT
The DNA here is from genome assembly GCA_004320025.1 of Laticauda laticaudata. Lineage (NCBI taxonomy): Eukaryota > Metazoa > Chordata > Lepidosauria > Squamata > Elapidae > Laticauda > Laticauda laticaudata. The sequence goes on from BHFT01037038.1 coordinate 5,470, forward strand.
GATTTTAAAGTTGTAGCAAACATTTCAGCAGAATCTCATTTGCCATCATAGGCCTTCTGTATAGAGTTTTGTATGTGGGTCAGGCTATCACAGCCATTAGTTTTAAATTTGAAGCTAGCCTACTGCTGTCCCAGGATGGTTTTTTTTTACATCCTGATTGGGTTGGGAGTCTTGGTTTGGGTTATCCCACAAGGACGTGGGATAGTACCCGAAGGAAGCTGAGCAGCACACCATCGTAAGTACCCGCAAAAATTTAAAAACACACACACACACTATATATATATATATTTTAAGCTTTCGCGGGTATTACATGTGTGCTGTTCAGCTTCCTCGGGTATTATCACCAGTCATTGTAGTGCTGTTAAAGTTATAGCAACATTTCAGCAGAATCCCATCTGTCATCATCAGGCTCTGTATGGATGTGGGTCTCAAAGCTTCTGGTTTCAAATTCGAGGCTGGTCTATTCTGATTGGCTAGGAGTCTGGGTCTGTGTTCACTGGACTTGGGAGTTTGATTGATTGGTGTTTCTGGTTTCTTCTGTCTGTTTTGGTGGCTTTGATTGGCTGGCAAACACCCTGGTTCTGTGTTGGAGCTTTTCAGTGCAGCTTGGCTTGTGTGAAAGGACGGCTGTATCCATTAGGAAGCTAGGTTTCACCTGGGTGCCTGGTGGGGGGGTGTTTGAGTGGGAGGGCATCAGAGGGAGTCTGTTTGTGCTCAGGTGTTTGTCTGTTTTGTGGTGTGGAGATCTTTCTATTTGAGAGTGCAGGCTTCCAAATGATTGACAGTCTGCTGGAATCATCTCTTCTATTCATGCTTTCAGGTCTTTTTTCAAAATCTCTATGGCTTCTCTGATGATTCTGTTTGGTTTGGGGTTTTTTCTAATAGTGGCTAAGGGTTTTAGTGCCATTGAAGTTTGATGTTGTGACCTGTGGTTTTCATGTGTTGGCTAGCGAGAGATGTGTTCCCAGCTTTTTTACTCGTATTGTTGTGTTCATGCTAGGTGGGATACTTTATTCTTCCTATTGGTCTGTCCAATGTATGTGGCCATGGCATAGATGTACAGGGAACTTCGTAGTATGCCTAGGTTTTCCAGGTAAATTTTGTTCTTTGGGGTTTCTCAAGGATGGCTGCTATTTTTTTTGTCTGTTTTGAAGGCAGTCTTGATGTTATGCCTGTGTAGTATCTTACTGGATTTTTTATCTGTAGTTACCTCGTTTATGTAGGGCAAGACAGCTGTTCCCAATAGGTCTGTTTGGTCTTCTAGGTCTCTGTTATGTCTTGGGTGTGTTTTTGGTTGTTGGTCAAGTTGGTGGATTTTGTTTTTTTGGAAGCCATTGCTTGTCAATAATTTTCAGTCAGGGTGCAAATAGTTCAGGTCTTTATATGTGTCTTATCTGCCAGGCGTTTGGTTTCTGGTTAATTAAGTGTTTATCACCATGGAATTTATTGTGGCTGGGTGATGGGTGGGATTTGGGCATTGAGGTAGCGGTTGGTGTGTGTTTTCTTTGGTATAATGGTGTGTCCCAGTTTTGTGCCGCATCTGTTCTTTTGTAGATTGAGTACATCTAGGAATGGTAGTTGTTTGGTTTTTAATTTCCGTTTCCATGGTGAACTTATTTTGGGGTGTGTGCTGTTTTAAGGCCATGTCACAGCACTGCCAATCGGATGCAAAAGGACACAACGAATGAGCAAAAATGTTCCAGTCCGTTGTTCTCCGCTCTGCAAAAAGGGGCAAAAATTTGGCATAAGCGCAGAGCGGATAACTTGGAAAGGACGGACGTGGGGAGGGGACGCAGAAGAGGATGGTAATAGAAGGAAAATTGCAGAGCAGGATGTATAAGAGGATGCCGTAGAGGATGTGTTAGAGGATGCGTAGAGGATGCGTAGAAGATGGCAGAGCGGATGCGTAGGGGGATGCAGAGCGGATGCAGAAGCAGATGCAGAGCAGATGCGTAGAGGGTGCATAGGGGTATGCAGAGCGGATGTTGTAGAGGATGCAGAGTGAATGCAGATGCAGAGCGATGAGCTGCAATCCGCTTTCATCCTTTCTCCATCCGTGCTACTAAGCTGCGCATCTCGTTCTGTTGCGTCCCTGCCGTCCGTTTTACTGCTGGAACGGATTTGAGTTGTGCGGAATGCAACAGCGGATGCCTAGCGATATAGCAGATGCGTAATGGATGCCAGAACGGCATGTTCCCGCGTATGCCTAGAGGAAATTGCCTAGATGGATTGCATTGGATAATTCTCCAGCTCAAAAGTTTGGGCAGCTCCAAACTTTCCTGAGCGATTGAAACATCAATAGAATGGATGCTGACGGATAGAGAGGAAGCAAAACGGAGACCAGTGAAGTACATCAGCGTTAAGCCAATGGATGGCAGCTTTTAATGTCCGTTTACATCCCTCTTTGGCAATGCCATTGGTGCAGTATACATGGCTTTAGGTGCGTTTAGGAAATTGTTTAAGTTTTTTTTCATGGGGCAAAATACAATGTGTCATCCATGTATGTTAGCCAGAGTTTTTGGGTTTGTGGGTGGCATTAGCCAGGGCTCTGGATTTCGAATTCTTCCATGAACAGGTTTTGCATGACGGGTCTGACAGTGTGCTGTGAGACCCACATCCATACTAGAAGCCTGATTGATGGGGCAGAATGGGATTACTGCTGAAATGTTTTGCCCTACAACTTTAACAGCACTACAAATCGACGTGGGATAATACCCGAGGGAAGCTGAACAGCACACACACACACACACACTACACACAGGACGCTGGCTATCCATTAGGGAAGCCAGGTTTCCACCTGGGTGCCTGGTGGGGGTGGGCTGTTCGAGCTGGAGGCATCAGAGGGAGTTCCCTGTTTGTTGCTTCAGGTGTATTGCCTGGCTGTGGTGTGGAAGATCTTTTCTATTTGAGAGTTGCAAGGCTTGCAAATGATTTTGACAGTCCTGTGGGAATCATCTCTTCATTCATAGCTTTCAGACGCAAGACCTCAGAGTTCTTTTGTTGTGGTGTCCTGGGTCCTGCCATTGTAATCTCCTGGTCGTTTGTGTTTTGATGCTCTTTCGCATATAAGCCTCACCTGTGTGGTAACAGCTTGGGTTATGGGTTGTGGTGGAATTGTCCTTGTGAGATTTATTGCTGGGGTATCATTGTCTTGTTGGCTGTGATATCCTGGTCATTTGCTGTGTTGGCAACATTCTTGAGTTCTTGTGGTGTAATTCCTGAGTTTTTCTGATGTGATGTCCTGAGCAGGTGGCTGTGATGTAGCACTTCTGGGTTTTGGTCTGGCTTCAAGTTTTGGGTCTTGGGTCTGTGTTCTTGGCGTGTGTCAAGCTTGTTTTGGTTTTTGGGGTTGGGGGTACAACAGCTGGTGAAACAGCTGTGGTCTGTTTTTGCTGGGTGGGTGGTTGTTCCTTTGTTTAATAGGATGGGCTTGGGCCAGAGTTCTGATGAGGGGATTGTGCAGTGGTGTCCCCGTGTTGTTTTGGGTCTGGTGTTGGTTTTTTATCGCTGGGAACTCACATTTGTTGTGAAGTGGCTAGATTCCAGATGTTTCTGGGTAGGCGCGGGTGGTATCATCCCATCTATTCATGTTATGGGGGTGTTTCTGCTATCTTGATGGGCTTCCCAGATTATTTGTCTTTTGCTGGAGTGTTCAATATTGGATATTAATTTGGTTCCTTCAATAATTTTAATGTCCTGTGGCTTTTTAAGGTGCTGGAAAGGGAGGAAGTATTTTCTTCTCTTTCTGACTGCCATTTTTGTGTTCATCTGATTTATTCTCCTGTTGGTTTGTCCAATGTATGTGGCTGGGCAATTGTTGCATGATATTTCATAAACTCCTTGGCTTTCTAGCTGGATCTTGTCTATAGCACATCCTATAAACAAAGGAAAACCCCACAGACAAACACAATACAGTAAAATGCAATAAAAGTTTTAAAACATATAAATACATCCTTTTAAATGCTGCAAGGATGATCTTTTTTTCCAGTAGGATTACCAGGAAGAAAATGTAGCTTTGTTCCTAACTATTTTCATAGATAATTGCATGTTTTTCCTCTTATGCCACAAATATTCTTTGATTTTTTTAAAAAAATTGCCTGATTATAATTTGGTGCTTTGGTTGAGAATATGCTTTAAAGTTATCTTAATAAGGCAAAGATAAGTTAGTATAGAGAAGCATATTCATGACAGACAGGTAGGATGGAAAGATTCATCACTATTAGCAGCCATTTTATGAGTTGTGTTTGCAACTTATTCTTAATATTCCAAATTCAAAAAGTTGCCTGCCTATTTCTGAACATATAACTACACCTGATCCCTTTCTTCTTAGACTGCCTGAGCTCAGTTTCAACCCTAATTGTATTATGTAATTTTTCAGGTAATTTTTCTTCTTTATTTTGACATCCAGCCAAATAAAATTGTGACTTGTAAAATAACATTGCAAAATTATTTATGAAGATAGGCTATAAATGTAATAGAACAATGTAAATAAAGAGATGGGGGAAAAAAGGTTCTACTTTCTGAAAAGCACCTCCTCAATTTACTGTTGTAATGATTAAATTCAAGGTAACACCTTGATGTGAAAAAATCAAAGGGTAGCAGTGAGCCTGCTCAATTCAGCTGGCCATTGTAACTGCATGGAAGTGGAGGCTGCACTGGCCAAACATATGGACAGAAGTGCCTTTTAATGTCTGGATTGAAATGGAGTGGTTGCTCTGATTTAGCATGTCAAAGAAAAGGTCACTTCAACTTACCACTTCACTCTGAAAGGATGCTTTGATCAAAGCTTTGTTGAACTAAATGCCATTTCAAATTTCTATAAAGCCCTAAATATTAAAACTGAAGCATTCACTGTTCAAAATACATCTTTCTTAAATAAACATTGGGCTTTTTAAAAGTTTGCACATATTTTGAGTCTGTAAAGCAATGGTCAAACAGAGTAGCTGCAGACAGAACAAAAAACAATCTGCTGCCATAATTTCTGAAATTAGAAATCCTTTTTGATCGAAATACATGTGTTTTTTCCTTTTTTTAAAAAAAAAATCTCTCCAGATTTTGAAAACAGAAATACAGTTGATTGTTTCTCCAACATCCTCCAGGGAAAAGAAAAATTATCCAACATATTTCTTAAGGGCAGAACATCTCCTTAGCAACTATAGTATGGTTATCAAACAAAGCAAAATAGGAGAACTTTCCTTGGCAACCTCTTGTTAAATAAGTAGAAGAACGTCATGCTTACCAGTAGTAACTTGTCTATAATTTTCTTCTCTCTGGATAGAATACCTAAAAGAAACTATTTTTTTAAATCAAACTGTATAAAGATTGATATTTGAAAATGTAAATTCCTTTCTCTATCCAGAGCTTGGTCTTCTGTGACAATAAGAATAAGAGCAATTTGGCATTATTGGGCTGCATCACTGGGAGTTTTTCCAAGTGTAATTTCCACATGAGGATAAGGGGCGATAAACTAAATTATTTGCTTAGGTAGTTCTGTGCAACTTGGATTGAAGATAGCATCTGTGTCTACTGATTAGAAGACTGTCATTATTTCCCCTAAAGAAATGAAAGCATAACACTCGTGGATGCAAAAATTCTCACTGGAATAAGAAACAGAGAATTTATTGTGGAATCTTTTGAAGAGATCATGAAGCTTTCCAAAATATCTTAAACAAACTAAAAGGCACAGTTGCCCAGCTAGAGGGAGAAAAAACAGGAGCTAAATAGCAATACAATGCAAGGATTGTAACAGTCACTATGTTGGACAGGAAAGCAGTAAATTAGCAGATTTCGTCCATGAACGGCAAGAAACAGTCCAGGAGTTTGATCAAAACTCCTTAATCTTGACAACACAGGGATAGACTCAACTATAAAACTATTTGCATTTGAGATCAAGCCAAATCCCAAAAGTGCTAGGGAATTCCTGGAAACTTGGCATTCAGCCATTAGTAAACAGAAATAAATCACAATTGCATATCATTCAAACCAGAAAGGAACCTAGGAAGGAAACCAAAATACTAGAACACATCCCCTTCAACAGCCAACAAAGAGAGACATGGAATTGGCACCAAACTAAACAATCAGGCAGACAACAATGATCAAGAAATAATCAAGAAGAAAACCACACCCTTAACAAAACTGGCAGGGCAAACTACTCTATATAAACAGGCAGTAAACTGCACAGTAATTTGAACTGATGATGGTACCTAGTTGGATAATGAAGCATCTAAAAGCAAACACCAAAGCTCAGAGAACAGCAAGAATACCAGCGTTCTTCCTGTCCCAGCCACATTTTTTTTCCCAAGGTCATCTGTAGGGTTTGGTACAGTATTATTGTGGTTTCTTTATTATTGTGAGCCACCCATACTTTTCTTTTAGTTGCAGTGGGATATAAATCTAATAAGCAAAAAAAAAATGGAATGATACAGTAGTTTTATACAGGAAATAAATACAGGAAAAATGCAGGCAGAATGTTTGCAATTCAGGAAGTAAGAATGTGGAAAGGAATATTTATTGCATGTTTATTGATTTAGAGAATGCATATGATAAAATGAATAGCCTTGAATTATTAAATGCTTTGCATAAATCATTAGTTGATATTTGGGTGTTGAACACAATAAGAGTGGGAGATGATGAACATTAACCTTACAAGTGAATAAATGAAATCATTCATGAAAAACTCATTATTGAGCAAGACTAGGACAAGGATGAGTTATTTCTCCTTCATAGCTTAATGTTTTTATGGTAGTTCTATAAAGGATGCTTGTGTTGCTGTTAGAAGTATTTGGAATGTGATTATCTATGTACTTTTCTGCAGATAATGCATAAAAATGGGTAATAAAATAAGTGAGAAAATCAAGAATGAATGGGTTTGAATGAATATGGACTTAATAAAGAACTGAATGATCATCCTAAAAGATGTACATAGAATCATTGAGAATTAAGTTGCATTTATGAATGAAGATTTAATGAGTGAAATGGAAAAACAAGGCAAGAAAGATGATAAAATCCTGAAAAGAACAAAGATGAGAAGTTTAAAGAACAAATGGCAGTGAATGAAGCAATATATGAACACGGTGGAAGGAAGGCGTTATAATTTTGTAACTTTAGTTTAGTAATTTTAGAATTGTAAGTTCCCCAGAGTCACGTGGTTGAATTGGGTAACTATAAAAATGGAATATATACATACACGCACACACACACACACACACACACACACACGGGATTGTGTGATTATATTGCAAGTGCTACCTTTTCATATTTATATGTACTGTACTATTGTGATAAATACACAAAGGGTGAGTGTTTGCATTGCAATGACATGATACTTTTTTCATTATTTACGATCTTCTCCCTACCCTGAGAATGTCCCTGAAAGCATGGATAGTTTGTGAAGACAAACTTTTGGGAGAGTCACAGTGAACAATATTGTGGTCAATTGGCTTTAGTTAAATTTTACTTCTTTTTCATATTTCATGCTTTTAATTCCTTTGGATTGCTATTTTCTATTCCTTTCTATGTATGTTCTGCAAAATAAGTTGCTTACCTTGAAAAAGAATAGCATGATATGTACATATTTTATTAATACATTCAGGTTTTTAAAGACTGGAAGAAGAATCCACTGGCAAACACACTAGTAATTAGTCATTTTATATACAGAGGAATATATTTCACTGCTTTACTTTGTCAAAATGTAAATGTCTTCAATTTTTGTACCTTTTAAATAATTTTCTCTAATGTGTTATCTTTTTCTACATAAGGGTAGATAAAATCAATTTACCTTTTTTAAAAGAATAAAGTAAAATTGCATCAATAACATTAAGATAAAGAATGATACACACACACACACACAATATTTTATCCTTCCAATTTTAACTCTTCCTTATAGACCAATTTTATATATGGTTCAATTGTATCGTGTTTTATATTTTATTCTGTATTTTGATCTGATCCATGGGTTAATCAGCAACATAAAGAAATATATATGAAATGTGTACTTTGCAAAATAAATACATAAGTAAAATCGTGTGATGTTTTTGTGATTATTTTATTTAGCCTAAGGTCCCAAACCACTAAATCTTCTTAATATAAACATATTTAAAAACAAAACTCAATTGGAAAGAAGGCCACAAAATTGTGGGTCTATGTATATGTACATAACAATGCCTTATTTCCTATATAGCATTGTGTGGTATTACAAAAATTCCTAGGTGCTCTTTCACCTTTGAGAAATCTTTCATTTTCATTAAGAAATGATGCAAAAATGATCTTACCAGATTGGAGGGGACAGATGCTTCATTGGTAATGACAGTTCAAAAATCTTATAGTTCAGAAATCATGTTTCCCATCCTTTCATTTTTAACAGCCAAACAACAACAAAATAAACAAACAAAATCCCCAAGCCCACCCTTGTGATGCTAGCAGTTCCTGATCAATACATACAAGGAGTATGTATTGGAGAAATATATATCCAAACAGTATTGATGGCTGAAGAACTGTGTTAAAAGAAGAGAGTATAGACTGAGGTTTATTTCTTTTATTTATTTATAAAAGTTATATGGTATTTAAATGTTTTCCTCTTAAATCATTTCTTCATCCAACTTTCTAACCGGGGGCTTGGCAAGTAGAATAATAATATTTTGATCAGACTTCCATAGGAAAAGCAGGAAACCTCATCCAAACGCATTTTGGATTTAGCTCTCCTCTTTGTCTGCACAAACCCACCAAGGGCCACTAGAATACTGCAAAGTTCATCAGCCTTTGCTAAAATATTTAAATATATATTGAGATTATGTATAATATATATCATAGTCCTCAACTTACAACAGTTCATTTAATGACCATTCAAAGTTACAGCAGCAGTGACCATTTTTCACAGATACAATCCTGGTGATCAAAATTCAGATGATTGGCAAACAGTTCATGTCTATGGCCGTTCCTGTGTCCTAAGGTCATGTGATCACTTTTTGCAACCTTCTGACAAGCAAAGTCAGCAGGGAAGCCAGATTTACCTGATAACCAAGTTATTAACCACAGTGATTCACATAACAACTGTGGCAAGAACAGTCATAAAATGGGACAAAACTCCCTTTAGAAATGTTTCACTTAGCATCAGAAATGTTGGGCTCAATTGTGGTCATAAGTTGAGGACTACCTGAACTGGCTAACATTATTTTTCCCAATTCTCTATCAGGACTTAAGCCCCTGTCACAGTGCACCAAGGGATGGAAAGAGGATGTAAAATGGAGAAAAACACTTGCCATCTGTTGGTTAAGGGGATGCTTCCGTTTTGTACTCACTATATACGTTTTGCTTCCTCTCTATCCGTCCAGCATCCGTCTATTGACGTTTCATCTGCTCAGACGGTTTTGAACTGCTCAAAACTTTTGCGTGGAAAATGTATCCAATGCGTCCATTCTGCATCCGCTAGGCATCCGCTAGGCATCCGTTGCATCCGTTCCGCCATCTGTGCCAACTTCGATCTGGCTCCAGCAGGTAAAACGGATGCAGGGAGAAGCGGAACGGAATGCCGAACGGATGCCAAGAACGATGCAGACGGATGGAGAAAGGGATGAAATCAGATGCAGCCTCACAAAGGAAAGCAATTTAAAACAGAAAAAAATTTGTGGAGATGCGGATCCTATCTGCATATTAAAGGATGTACTAGGAGGATGCCTAGAGATGCCAAAGGACGACACATATTGGAAAAACTATACTGCCTATAAAAAGGGATGGACAACTCATCTGTATCTCACTTTCGAGACCGAGCAGCCCAGCTGCTGCAGACCTCTGCAGCCTTCATCTGGCCTCTTCCTCTTCCACAGCATTCAGTCATGTCCACCATGGATCGCGAAACAAAGTCCCTTTTTGGAGCCACATCTTTCTGCCACAGTGCGAAGCATCTACAGGCTCTGTGAACTCTACTACGAGAAGAAAAAAGAGGCGACAAGAAGCATCTGGGTCCTGAGATGGATCGGGAGAGAGCCAGAGGTTACAGACTGCTCACAACAAGCTGAGGTTGGAGCTCAGAACAAAGACACTCGTGCATTCCAGAACTTCATGAGGAGGCCTCAGCATGTTTGACAAAGTTGATGCAGCGGTCTGCGACACCAGGTTGACCAAGGCAAACACCAACTTCTGCGCCCAGCCTGGAACCTGCCGGCTCAAGTGGCACTGACTCTGTGCCACCTTGGCCTCAGGAACACCTACAGGCAGCATGCCAGACAGCTGGAGGGTGCCACACGACCCATCAGCATTGTGGTTCACCACTGAAGAAGGCTGGAAGAAAGTTGCACCAGTAGCCAGTGGTATCAGAGGTGGAAGTTTCCCACACACCGTTGGACCCATAGATGCCAAAGCACGTGCTGCCAAAGTGCCAGCCAGGTCGGGGGCCATGTATTTTCAACTACAAGGCTGTCTTCAGCATCATCCTTCTTTGCCATGGTCATGCTGACTGCAAATTCGATTGTACATCGATGGCTTCATGCAAGGGGCTCATCGTTCAGATGCCCAGTATACAACGCCAGTCACCTCAAGGAGGCTGGAACACAACCTCATGATGCGGCTTCCCAGATCCAAACCCGTGCCCAATGACATGCCAAGAATGTGCCCTACTGCATCGTGGGCGATGACGCCTTCTCCCTCAGAACCTAACTCATGAAGCCCTACACATCCAGATGCCTCACCCATGAAAGAGAGGATCTTCAACTACAGGCTGTCCAGGGCAAAGGCGGGTGGTGGAAAACGTCCTGTGCATCCTGGCCAACAGGGTTCCAGGTACTTCTCACCGCCATGCAGCATTGCACAGACTATGAGGAGGATGTCGCTGGAGCTGCTGCATCCTGCCAATCTGCATGCGCACCCGCTACCCATTCTGCCCAGACAGGCTCGTGGACCTCCACCAAGCAATGCGGACATGGAGCCTGCCGGGAATGGAGGCAAGGGCCAAACCTGATAGACCACTCAGGATGTGCAGCCCCAACAGAGCCTCACGTGAGGCAAAGAAGCAGCGCAACCTGCCTGAAACACTGGTCAACTCCCAGGCTGGAGCGGTTTGTTGAATGCAAGACAGGCCGATGATAGAGTTTAATGATGCCTTCCTTCAGCTGCTCATACCACTGATGAGATCTGGGCCAATGTATGTTGGTGGTGTCCTACAATTGAACAGGCGCATATTGAATAAAGAGTTGTGTTTTATGTTACAGTGTGGATCAGATGATTTAAATTGTTATGTATAAAGAAGGTCCATAGGTGTAGCACCTGGAGGGGGGACCAACAGTCCCACTATGCTTGCACTGGAGGTTTATCTATCCCACAGCTATTACCCATCCCAAAGGTATCCCTACCCACCCCACTGCTATCGCTTACCATCCACAAACATGCAAATGCTTAACCATTTCTAAAATTTCCACCAAGACTTTATTAAAAAAAAAAGAAATGTGGAAGTGTGTGAATCAAAGATAGACTTTATTACAATGCTATAAAAGAAAAATGACCAAGTCAGAGTGTCTAATAAAGCCCACAGGATCCAGCCAGCCAGTCTCTGGCCACTCCGCTTGGTCGCTCAGTCTCAGGGGTTGGAGGGTCCAGGTGCTGTGGAGTGCTGCCTGCTGGCAGTGCCTTGTCTAAGCGCCGATTTGGGGTCAGCATCAGCCAGAAGTTAGCCCACCAGCAGAAGCGACCACTGCCCAGAAGCATCATCATCAGCTCATATAGAAGCAGAAGCAGCAGAAGCTCCAGCCCCGAGAAGAGGCGAAGCCCATGCGCTACAGAAAGCCCCAGCAGAGCAGAGTGAAGGCCAGGGGTGGGTATGGTGACCCTGTCCCTCTTAGCCGAGGCTGCCAGCAGATGGCTGAGGGGTTCTTGTTCTTCCCCATGTTTGTGGGTGTGCTGGTGGCAGAAGGCTGCACCAAGGCTGCAGGCAGCAGGGCACCAAGGCTCGCAGGAACGCGCCTTGCAGCGCAGGCAGGCACCAAGCTTGAGGCAGGCAGGCACCAAGGCTGGCAGAAGCGGGGTGGCAGGCAGGCAGGAACCAAGGGCTGGCAGGAAGCAGGCACCAAGGGCGGCAGGAAGCTGGCTGCAGCATGCACCAGGCTGGCAGGAAGGTTGCAGGGAAGGCTGGCTCCGCAGCCAGGCACAAGCTGCAGGCAGCAGACAGCCAAAGGCTGGCAGAGAGAGGTTGGCCAGCAAGGCTTACAGCAAGGCTTGCAGGCAGCATGCAGGCAGGCACGGCCAAGGCAGTCAATGTGTCCGGCAGCAGGTCTTTCTCTGATGGTGACCTCGTTCCAGAGCTGGCTTCCCTTTATTATCCGCGGGCTTACGCGAATGCATCCTCCCCGCATGCGGCAAATTATATGCTCGGCATCCGTTAGGCTTCCGCTTGCATCTGCGGAGGCTTCCCGCTGCTGCGATCGCTTCAATTCTGCTTCTGCATTCGCTGTGCTTTCCGTTCCGGCGTCGCTTGCTGCCCGTCCCCCCATAGAAGCCTACGGTATGTGCCATCTGCCTTTCCATCCGTTATCCATCACTAAGGCCTTCCGTTCTGCATCCGCTTTCCATCTGCCTCTGCATCCTCCCCCTGTCCGTTCCTTCTGTGTTATCTGCTCCTCTGGTTATGCAAATTTTCGCCCCTTTGAGAGCGGATAAAACGATGGAACATTTTCTGGCTGTTTGCTGTCCTTTTTACGTAAGTTTTGCATCGTTGCGCATTGCGACAGAGGGCCCCTTTATAGGTTGATTCCTGTTCTAAAACTAAAAACGATCACATCGAAGTGCCTGCCAGTAATTCGTTTTCTCAATTATTCAATAATGCAGATAACTGATGTAGTTTTATTGGAAAATGAAAGACTAAGAGAAATCAAAATATTAAACAACAGAAATTTTCGGTCATAAATCATGACTACAGTGTGATGTGTGATCATCAGACCTGCAAATCCATTTTAGCAGAAAGCATAGCACTGCCCAAATATCAAACCTTGGTGTTCCTTTCTTTCTCAGGCTTTTTTTGCCCCCCGAAAAGGGGGGAAAACTTTACGATGATATATATACTTAGCTGAAGAAACAGCAATCTTTTCAAAGAGTTTGTCCTGAAGAAGCAGCTTGTTTTACAATAGGGTGATCCATACATTTATATTATTTTTAGTGTCATACCTGTGCCTCTCACTGGGACATCCAAGTAATCATCCTCTCATGCCGTAGAAATTTAAAATTACGTTCTGCCTAAAAGAACCTGGTTGTTGATGTACTTCATTTTGAAACAGACACATAGTTCTTTTGGATATTTTTTTTTTCTGATAAGCCAAAAGAAAAAATTTTTCAGCTAGAAACACTCCTGAATTGTTTTGCGAGGCACAAATTTCAACATCCCATCTGAAACGAGTTAAGTTCGAGCGAATGGTATCCTCTATAATAACAAAAAAGACATTTTTAACTATCCTGGGGAAATGATCTGTCTGGCCATCTCAATTTGTTGTAAATGGACTATGGGAAATAGTTTCTCTAGCGAAAGTTCAGTAAATATTAAACATTCTTATCAAGCAATATATAGTTACATATGCGGCATAAACAAGCGATGAGGAAAAAAGAGGGAGTAAATAAAGATAAGTGATTTTTTCATTCTCCCCTCCCCCTTCTTGCTGAGATAAAATTGACCTCCACAGCTTTTACGTATGTGAATTTAACAAGAAGTTTAATATTAAACATCTAGGAAATAGAGCTTGAAATTTAAAATATAAACTCAAACTTCAAGTGTTCCAGGATAAAGCAAGATTGCCATGAATTAAAGGGCAAGCTGTCTATTTTTAAAAGAACTAGTCTGCTGCCAGGATATTGTTCCATCCAGAAAGAACCACATTGAGACTGAGTTCCAAAACAACAACTATTTATTAAACTGCGCAAGCAAAAGTATACGGAACAACAGAGATTTTGTAGCAGCCTGAGACACATCGGAGGAGCCCTATGCGAGTCCAGAACATGACGAGCCAGGAGGGACTGCATGGTCCTCGGGTTGGAGGACGCTACACTTCAGAGTAAAGCTGCCTAAATAGACAAACATCACTGTGCTGAGGCCATCGCCCAGAAGAAGAAAGCCCGCCGCCGCCGAAACAGCAAAGAAATCCGTAGCCACTATGCGCCAAATTGAATCAAGTCCAGAATCCGCCCAAACATAATCAGACGAGAAAAGACAGAGGCGAAGCCAAGAAACAGCCCACAGCGACCGCCCACTATGAAGATCTCCACTCGGCCTGAATGACACTGATGATGATGACATATGCAAAATGTCATAGACTTCAATCAGACAAGAAATGGTGCGGAAAAAAGGAAGAACAGGTGCGGAATTCCAAGTGCTGGATGCGGAGCAACCACTCGTGATCTGATCTGCAGTGTTCCTAGACGCAATCTGCCAGAGCTTGTAAAAAACGGGGCCACCATTGAAAGGGTCTTGCGCGAAACAAAAAGAGCTATAAGTCCTAAAAGATGTGGCAGCACTCCCCCCAGACATGAAGAGAGACAAGCCGGTAAGCAGATGCGAACTGAGATAGTAGAAGTAAAAGAACCGAGCAACAGAGAGGAAACACACCAGATGGTAACAATCGGAAATTCCAGGACAAGGCAAACGTGGAAAAAGGGTCCAGATAGGAGGTAAACATCGAAGGGAAGGCCCTGTGAGATGGAAGTCGAAACTCCAGATCCATTTTATCCATGGTATCTTGGAACACAATCCCGAAATGCCTTGATACCGCAACATCAAAACAAAAAGAACTAGAAAACAAAAACTTGTTTTAAAGGACTACCAGGAAATCGAATCGCTGGTAGTGGGCTTGGACATTTGCCTCGTTGAATTTAAAAATCATGCCTAAAATTTAGCCTCTAACCATCGTTGACCATGATCACCCTAGCCTGCCCCTGAGGAATTGATGTGTTTCATCCCCTGGAATCGAGATGACCAGGATCAAACAGCATGCTGTGCAGCAATGGGAAGAGAGCCTGTTGACAAGAGTTCCTGGATGTACTGATGGGACCCTAGGCAATACAAGGGACGGCCCAATTTTGGTTGAGCCTAGACCCAAAATTTAAGCCCCATCTGGCCTCAAAGCAGATGTGTCCCTTTTGCCCTTAAAACCAAAAATTGTAATGAACAGCCTAAACAAACTAATCGCACCAAAGGGCTGGCCTTAAGAGCCAATTGACCTGATGCCAGGTGGAAACACCATCGTGACCCCTGTAAAACCAGATGGGTCAGTGCGCATCTTTGGAGACAATAAGACAATCCTATCATGCACTCCAACAAAAGCGCATACCCCAATGCCAGCCTCTACGGTAGTGGCAACACTTATTGCACTCCCTAGGGGAGGAAATTTTGTTCTGAAGCTTGATCTCACACAAGCATACTAACAGTTTAACCTGTTGACCCTGCTACCGCAAAGCACAAACTATTTGACAACAGAGGGGCCTTCAAGTGCAACCGACTCCAGTTCGGTGTTAGTGTTGCCCCAGGCATTTTCCAAAGCCTCAAATGGAGTGCCTTTAATGGAATCCAAGGAGTCATCCCTTATTTTGATACGTTCTGAATGGTCAGGCAAAAATGCTAACCAACTAGAGATGTTAGATTGAAAGAACTCTTAAGGAAAATTCAGAGACGCAGGCCTTAAAGCTAAAGCTGAGAAAAAATGTACTTAGCACCAACAGGTTGAATTTCTAGGCGTACCTCATAATGAGCCAAGGGATACACCCCACGAAAAAAAGATAAAGGCATTCAAAGACACACCTTAGACCTTAGAACAAAAGCCCTGACTTACAAGCATTTCCTAGTTCTTCATAAATTCACAAGTTTCCTGCACCAAAATCAACCGTAGCAGAACCCTTTACATCAGTTGTTAGACCCAAAAAAACGTATCTGGAAATGGGGCCATGGGAACAAAGCAGCCATTTCAAAAGTATCAAAGATTAATTAATGTCTAACACCATTTTGATCCAGTATAGCAATACCATGCCTTTGATGGTCACCTGTGATGCATCACTTTTTGAATGTTGCCATTCCTAGCCACAAGTGTACCAGACAGCAGAGGAGGCCATGCGGTCCTTCTATTCAAAAATGCTTTCCCAAATTGGAAGAGAAATTGATATAGCCAACTAATCGAGAACCCTCACAATCATAGCTGGAGGTTCCAAAAGATTCCCATGGAGTACCTTTACGCAGAACTTTTTCAATCATCACGGATCACAAACCCCTTTAGGGATTCTACGCAGCGAAACCAAACCGACCCCAAACATTCTGTCAACGTAGAATGACGAGGCGGTCAGAATTCCTCGCGCCTACACCTACACAGCTGATCCACCACCCAGGGAAGACCATCACCCATCCAGAAGCTTTGAAGCCATTCCCCGCGCTTGCCCCATCATGAAGACAACCCAGCTCCCACGTCTCCACTCTCAACTCAGAGGCGCTGGCTATTCTGCCACTAACACAGCGGACATCCGCTTAAAGCCACCGCGAAAGACTCGCTGACAGCCTCGCATTTTTGCATTTGCGGTATAGTAAGGCTGGCCAAGACCGAAAAAACAAAACAAAAGAACTTTTAAACCATTTCGCCCACCCAACAGGAGCTAACTATTTCGTCTCCGAGAAAGGCTGTATTTTGTGGGTGAAGGGGGTTATCCCAAAAAAACTAAGCAAGAAAGTTGTTTTTGCCCGCGTGTTGCCAACAAGGTGGCACCGCCCATAGTTAAAGATGAAAGCGCCTGGCCCAGGAGTTAATTTAGGTGCCAGGGGCTGACCAAAGACAGTTGAAATGGTTGGGTGGCTGACATGCCATGGACTGCCTAAAATTGGAGGCCTACCCGCGCCCACACACGCAGTCAAGGGAATGGGAAACTCCCGGGCCACAGGTCGAGACTGCCGATTATACTTTGCTGGGCCAAACAAAGGCAAAAACATCCTTTTTGGTAGTCGATGGATGCTCCGTTGAACTGGAGTAGAAGTCGATACTTATGGCTTCCACGACCACCGAGGAGTGAGTGAACAGTTAGACAAAACTTGTTCACCAACACATGGACCGCGCTATGTATTAGTGTCAAAAATGGCCTCAGGTTACCGCATTGCCATTTGAGCAGTGTTTAGCTGCACAGGGGCGTCCAACACGCCTTGACAGCGCCAGCTCATCTGGCTGCCCCAAATGGCAGCCTAATGCATGAGTTCGATACACTAACGGAGGGCCTTAGAAAGAATGGACAAGGGACGTGCCAGAAAAGCCTAAAACCGATTTTAACCATGAATCATTTCCCCTGAGCAGCCACAACCAACAGAGCCCAGAAAGAAATCTGAGATGGGTAGGAAACTGCATTCCTACCTCGACAGACTGCACCCCACTTATACCGCGGATGAAACTTCCTGACTACCTCCAGCAAATACTGCACATTGAGAATTAGTGACCTGGTAATTGCCAAAAAAACCATTATGGGGACCCATTATGGCTCCCGAGCCACAATCAACCAAATCACAGCCCCGCCGTCTTACCGACTTTAGTATTAGACGACGGGAAGAGAAGGAAAGTGGCCACATCAAACCAGCTTCGTTCTCCCACCCGCGATAGAACGCAACACCTATTACCAGTGCCAAAATAGATAAAGCGAAACAAAAACCAGCCGAGGAGAGGGGAAATGAACAAACATAATAAAAAGGGAGAGACAAACCTCCCAATAACACGACAACAGAAAACAAATCAAAAAGACACTTCTACGATTTAGAATGAACCCCCAAAGAGAAGTCGGGAGACAGAAGAATTAAAGTGAGACCTTCTGGAAGGAAGACAGCCAGCCAGCTTGACCAACCCGCCGAACAAACCAGGATGGACGGCGCGAGCCAACTGCAACCCCTGAGAAACTCATGGTGGAGCATGCAAAAGAGCTGACTCACCCTTCCAGGAGGTTCCATGGAAGAAGCCACAGAGAAGAAAAGCGATCCATCCGAACCGCTTGAAGACCATGCCGAACTGAGCTGCCCGCAGGTCAACCAGACTCAAAAAAGCCCCACCTACCTGCCGTGACAACATGACACAGTTGGACTGAGCCAAGCTTACCCATCTATGGCTCCAACGGGTGGGGAGAAAGTCCTCCACCTCGGGATACCACTGTTCTGATACTTCCTCCAGCCTTCTTCAGTGGTGCGGACATTGAGGAGCTCCTCCACATATTCTCGATGATGGCCTGCCCCACACTTCTCTACCACTTTGCTGATGGTGTTGTTGGGCACCCTCCAGACATACTGCATGTTTCTGTATGTGGTTCCAGAGGCCAGGTGCCGCAGAGTCAGTGCCACTTTCAGTCCAGTGGTGGAAGTTGGTTTCGGACTTGGTCAACCTGTGGTCTCAGCACGCCTCTACAATTTTGTAAAACTATGCGGGTGCATCCTCATGAATACTGGAATGCATGAGTTGTCTTCATTCCTCAGCTCACATCAGCTTGTCATACAATCCAAACTCCATGCTTCTCCCGATCCATCCGTGGAAACCCACACAGCTCTTGAACGATCTCTTCTTTCTCCTTGTGTAGAAAGGTGAAACAATCTGACAGGGAGCTGGGTTCTCGCGTGTTGAATGATTGCAGCTACCAATAAGGACTGTGTTATGATCCATGGTGTGATAACAATGGATGCTTGAAGACAAGACCAAGGGTAAAAGACGGTCTGTACACCACGGCTGCTGACTGAATAGTGAATCCGGTGATTCTTTTTTATAGCGAAAATATTCATTTGTCTGCCTTAGGTGTCCTTCCACTACCTGACATACTGCAGACATCCTAAATATCGAATACGTCCCATATTAAACAACTTTTTCGTCCATTAATGCTTTATATACGAGATGCATCCGCTTACATTCCTCTCTATTTCCGCTGCTACTAACGCATGTCATGGACGTTCATGCACCTTTCGTTTTCCTTCCTCTTTCCGTTTTTCAAGCTGCGAGCCAGAGTGTGAGTTGCGAGGATAGCCCAGAGGATTGCCGGAGAGAATACAGGCGGACAGTTAATGGAATGATACAACGGACATAGAAGTGTTTGTTGCCCCAGCATATGTGCACGATGTTACATTGTCCGCGGTTGGAAAGTTCCTTCGCAGCTGCAAAAGTTGTGCAGCTCAAAACTTCTTGCGGTGGTATGAATCTCAGTGACGGGATATGCTCGACGGATAGGATATAAAACACGTATGCCGAATGAGCTAACACAACGGTAGTGCGATCGCATTTTCCAACGGATGGCGCACGTAATCATACTGTCATGGTAATGGGGGACCCCAGATCTATGTGGCCAGAAATATATCTATTAAAATAGTCGTAATTAGCCGAGAGATATAAGTTGTGGATGATCTGACATTTTTTGAAGCTTAATTAACATTTTTTGGTGTGTTGCGGTGTTTACAGGCATCTTAGACCGTATTTAGGCTGTGCAGACTAGGAGCATGTAAAAAATCTGCGTCGCGAAGGTGCAGAATAACATTTTAATGTTACTGTGGAGGAAGAATGTTTTTGTGATTCTTTGGCATAACCATGCCCTTTACCTCTAACATCTAGTTGAATAAAAACACTCTTCATTTAAAAACATAAAAAATTGCCAACATTGATTTCCTCGTGATCTTTCATGTCACAAAATAATTTAGCATTACTAGAGCCATTAATGTTCTTTGTGCCTATATTCTATCATATATGCTTTCCTCTCCATATTGTGTGTGTGATATACCCAACTTGGATATTCAAGTGTTAGAAAAAAAAATGAGAACAAGTCCTCATTAGGTTGATCAGATGGCCTGCCTAAGCTACAAACTGAATTTTAATGAAACAAATCACAGTGTCATACACATACTGCATTCTCAACAGTCTAATAGCATGATGATTATTTTCTTCTTGGGACACCAGATATTTTTAAGCCTAGAACATTTAACAGAATCCTACCACAATCTAAAAGAGAGATGCCTTCTATTGTGGACCTACTGGTATATGAACATAATAAATATTCTAAGTGTAGAATGTCCATTTTTACAGATTAGAATTTTCACAAATTGGCCCAGCCCAGTTGTATGCCAAAATTGTATTTTCGTGTTTGACCTGATTATCCGCTCAACCGACCCAAACCTGCTTAAATTAGAGCAACTGCGCCATATAAAATTTATTATTATAATACAAAAAATGTTGAAATTGTGCGCTGCCAAGTTTTTAGCTCATGTTAGGCCTTCATATGCCATCAATCCTTCCAATTCCCAAGATCTTATAATGTATTGGGGTATTATAGGTCAATACAGATTTTCTAAAAGTTTTTCCATCCAAATATTTTTTTTAGCATTGTTTCCTTGCACTGGGGACTAGCAAGACCAATTTGGGCCATAATCTTTCAATAAAATTTTCAGGTTCTTTGATATTTTGCTTATCTTCTCTAATTCTTTGTCTTCTATTCTAGAATCGTCCTGATAGTTCCACATCAAATTATCCACACTTTCTTTTGTTAACCCATGTGTTGTGAGCAGGATTCCATTACTTAGAGTTCTTTTTTAGTTTACCTTATTTGCATCAGTTCAAGACTTGCTTGCTTAACAGCCAAAATCAGTCCTTCAATTTCGATTTTTAATGCTTCCAGTTGTAACCCATTGCAAGTTTTATTTTGTTATGAGCTTTTTCCTCAGTCCTTTGTAGAAATTAACGTGTAATGCTTTTCCTTGCCAGCATTCTTGACCTTGTTTTATTACATTCATTTTTATATGATACTGAAGAGATTTACATCAAGACAAATTCCTTGTGTGTCCCAAATCACACTTGGATAATAAAATAGTTCTATTCTATTTTATTTTATTTTATTCTATTTCTATTTTATTCTATATTCACTTTTGCTCCTGCCCACATTAGTAAGTTCCAGTTTTAATTTCCATTTAATGCTTATTCTTGGCTATCTTTTATGTAACAGCCATGTATATGCTTTACTTCTTTATAAGCAATTTGTTTGTCTTGAATAAACCCTGTATCCTCTCCATTTTTAGGGCCAGGTATAATCATATCAATATCACTGCCAACAGTTCATTAGATATATATTATTATTTGTAGCATTAATTTATTGAAGATTTTCAAATTGAGTTTGAGTTCTTAGCTATGAAATTAATGAAAAAGGAATGGCTTTCCGCTTTTAAGGAAACACACTTAAATCCTTCACCAGCACAAAAGAAAGCATACTAAAAGTTTACTTAAACAGCTCATTGCTTAATATAAAAACTTAAATAAATGAAAAAATAAAACAGAATGGAACAAGAAAGCCTGGAGTAACATAAATACATGTTTGCGCATTCGAGTTTATCTGAGTATTACCAGGCCAACAGCTGGGCCACCTCAGGTAAATCTTTGAAAAACATAGACATACATAATGCCTTTGTTAAAGGAAACAAATTCCTAAAAGATAGATAAAATAATGAATTATTCTTCACACCAAGTCTCAAACAGCTGTCTAGGCAAATAAATCAAAAAATCTAGGTAATTTTATTATTCTATACTGGGTATCCAGCTTTTAAATAAAACCAATGGTGTATTGTACCGATTCGGCCTAGTTCAGCTGAACGGTAGCTTCATGGATCATCTGGGCACTCCCATCTGCTCCAGCTCTATGCTGACCTTTATTTCCTGCTTTCAACCTCAACTGCTTCGCGCAGCACAGCTGATTGCCACACGTCAGCTGTTTGACACACAGGGCTTGCAGCAGAAGATGAGTTGCAAATGCTGCACTTGTGCCAAGTGCACGCTCCATCGAACCAGTACGAAAACATTTTGAACCCACAACTGAATAAAAACAGTTGTGCAAAGCCCATGTCACACTGAACCAACGGATGCAAAGAGGATTGTCCAACGGACAAAAACCTTGCATCCGTTGGGAAATGCCTGCCGTTTGGCTCTCCTCTCTATCCGTCCAGCATCCGTTTATGGATGTTTCATCCACTCCAAAATTTTGGGCTGCCCAAAACTTTTTGCGTGGAAAATGTATCCAGTTCGTCCGTTCGCATCCGCCTACGCATCCGCTATGCATTCATTACGCATCCGTTATGCACCATTACGCATCTGTTATGCATCGCTATATCCTCTAGCATCCGCTACGCATCCGCGCAACTCACGGACGCAGGGAGGACGCAGGGATGCAGGGAGGAAGCAGAACGGACGCAGAACGGATGCAGAATGGATGCAGAACGGATGCAGCATGGAATCAAAGTGTTTAAAACGGAAAAAACCGTTTGCAGAGGGGACCTATCTCGGATATTAAGGATGTCTGCAGGATATGCCTAGAGGATGCCTAGAGGATGCAAAGGGACTCCTATACTGCCCTATAAAAAGGGGGAGCAACTCGCCTGCATCTCACTTTCAGAACAGCAGTCAAGCTGTGCAGACCTCTGCAGCCTTCATATGACTCTTCCTCTCCACAGCATCCAGTCATGTCCACCGTGGATTGTGACAAAGTCCTTTCGGCAGCCACCATCCTTCTGCAACAGTGCGAAGCCATCTACAGGCTCTCTGTGAACTCTAATACGGAAGAAAAGGAGGCACCCAAAAAAAGTCTGGGTCCAAAGATGGCGTTCGCGCAGAAGAGCAGAGGACGGACTATACAACAAGCTGATGGTGGAGCTTAGGAGCGAAGACACTCAGGCGCTTCCAGAACTTCATGAGAATTGCCTCAAGCCATGTTGACGAACTTGTGCAGCGGCTGACACCCAGGTTGACAAGGAAACACCAACTTCTGGCCCAGCCTGGAACCTGGCTCAAGGTGGCACCACTCTGAGCTACCTGGCCTCCGGGACCACCTACAGGAGCATGCAGTACGGCTGGAGGGTGCCACCCAACACCATCAGAATTGTGGTCAGAGAAGTGGTGCAGGCCATCATCGAGAATACAAGGAGGAGCTCCTCCAGTACCCCCACCATTGAAGAAGGATGGAAGAAAGTTGCAGAGCAGTGGTATCAGAAGTGGAACTTCCCCCACACCGTTGGAGCCATCGATGCAAGCACGTGGCCTGCAAAGCTCCAGCCAAGTCGGGGTCCACTTATCACAACTCCAAGGGCTCTCCAGCATCATCCTCTTTGCCATGGTCGATCTGACTACAACTTCATGTACATCGATGCTTCAGGCAATGGGTCATCTTCAGATGCCCAGGTATACAACGCCAGTGACCTCAAGGAGGGGCTGGAACACAACCTCATGGTGGGCTTCCCAGATCCAGACCACTGCCCAACGACAAAGCAAAGATGTGCCCTACTTCATCGTGGGGGATGACGCCTTCTCCCTCACAACTTACCTCAAGAAGCCCTACACCTCCAAATACCTCACCCGTGAAGAGAGGATCTTCAATTACAGGCTGTTCAGGCAAGATGGTGGCCAACAGTTCCAGGTACTCTCACCACGATGCAGCATAGCTTTCGGACCATGAGGAGGATCGTGGAAGCTTGCTGCATCCTGCACAATCTATGTGCACCCGCTACCCAGGCTTGCAGACAGGCTTGTGGACCTCCAACAAGGCAATGGGGACATGAGCCCGGGGAATGGAGGCAAGGGCGAAACCTGACAGACACTGAGGGTGTGCAAGGCCCAACAGAGCCTCACGTGAGGCAAAGAAGCAGCGCAACTCCTGAAACACTGGTGCAACTCCCCACTGGAGCGGTGGAGTGGCAAGACAGGATGGTAAATGCTTAATGGATGCTTCCTTCAGCCTGTCTCATCACCACGGATGAGATTGGGCCATGTATGTTTGGTTGGCCTACAATGAACAGGCGTTTTATAAAAGAGTTGTGTTTATGTTGACATGTGTGGATAATTATTACATTTATTATTGATAATAAAGGGCCATAGGTGTGGCACCTGGGAGGGTGGACCATACCGTCCCACTATGCTTGCACTGGAGGTTTATCTATCCCACTGCTATCCTAAACCATCCCACAGCTTATTACTATCACACAGATATCCTAACCCATCCCAAAGCTATCCTTACCCATTCCACAAGCATGCCCAAGGCTTAAAACCATTTCTAAAAGTTTCCACCAAGACTTTATTAAAAAAAAGAAATGAAGCAAGTGTGTGAATCATAAATAGACTTTATTAACAACAAGCTATACAACAAAAAAGAGTCTCTGGCACTTCTTTTGGTCGCTCAGTCTCAGGGTGAAGGGTCCAGGTGCTGTGGAGGTGGCTGTGTGGAGTGCTTGTCGTCAGCTCCTCCAGAAACAGAAGCAGCAGAAGCCCCACCCAGAAGAGTGAGCCCATGCTGCAGAAAGCCCCAGCAGAACCAGAGTGAGGGCCACAGGGTGGGATGAAAGCCCTGTCCCTCTTGCAAGGGCTGGCAGCAGATGCTGAGGGCTTGCTGTGGCTTCCGCATGGTTGTGGTTGCTGGCTGGCAGGGAGACTTGCAGGAACCAAGGCTGGCAGCAAGGCTGGCAGGAGAGGCGGCACCACATCGGTGGCACAAGGCTGACACCAAGGCTGGCACCAAGGCTGGCACCAAGCTTGCAGACAGACATGCAGGCAGGCAGGCAAGGCAGCAATCCATCCAGCAGCAGTCTTTCCTCTGAATGGCGACCTGGTTCCAAACTGCTTCTTTATATCCGCGGGCTGACGCAATGCATCCTCTCCCGCATGCGCAATTAACTCCAGAATCCATTAGGCTTCCGCTGTGCATCCGTGTGCATCTGCTGTGCATCCGCTTCATCGTTCGTGTCCGCTGTGCATCCGCTGTATCCGTTCCACGTCCGCTTTGGCTGAGGTCCCCCGGAAGCTAGCGGACGTGCCATCCGCTCCCATCTGCTTCCATCCGCTGGCTTCCGTTCTGCATCTGTTTTGCATCCGCCATGTGTCCTCCCCGCGTCTGGTGTTATCCGCTCCGTTATGCAAATTTTTGCCCCTTTTGAGAGCGGATAACAATGGATGGAACATTTTGCTCGTCCGTTGTGTCCTTTTTCCATCCGTTGGGCAGTGTGACATGGGCTTAACCTAGATTATGGAAGTGCTCAGTTCATCTTATCTATACAGTATACAATTATCTTAAATCATTTTGCATAATGTGTAAATAGGAAGGGCAGCAATTTTGCATAAATATGCTCAAATAGAAAGGCTTCTTATAATTTAAAAAAACCTATCTATGGATTGTTTTCTAAACAGCTTCGGAAAAAAATATCAATGGAACATTCAAACATTATATTTAATACATTTTTATTAGATATCTACCTTTTTCCATCTTTTATATTTTGAACATATTAGTGACAGATCCTTTCCATCTGAGTTGGATTCTATAAGGTCCATAAGTTTTTGGATAGCTTTACCCAAACCATGATGAAAACTTGGATACAAAAAGGGAGAAAATCTTTTGAATGGTTTGTACTTCCAAATTGAAGTACAAACCTACAAGGAGTTGTAATTGGCACCAGTACTGTAATTGCATTTGGCTTCAACTCAACATTTTATTTACCCAGGCATTTTAATTAATTGGTTCTATTTGCCCAGCAGTATTTATTGTTATCTATCTTTTATCACGGTGGTGTAGTATTCTCATGGCATGTTGTCTTATTTATCTAATTTGTATCCTTTTCTAATATATATATAGAAGGATAAACAAAATTTCATAGAGGTTTCTAGAAATAAAGTAATGTACAAATGTAATACAAATCTTAATACATATATTACTGCAAAAATAAACATGAATAACATTGCAAAGGTTTAAAATGTTGATTGTACATTTGTCTGGCTTGCAAACTCATTGCTATATAATGAATCCAATCCTATTTTTCTCCCTATTCCAGTTACCACACAAAAATATCTATACTTAAATGTATAGCAAGATATGTGGTGTGCAAAGCTATCAAAATACTTGTAAAGAAAAAAGGCAGTTATCATATGTACACATGCAAAACAAGGAGGGAGAGTGAGAAAGAGAGGGAGGGAGAGAGAGAGTGTGTAATCTCACTGGCAATTGCCATTTTTGCTCCATAGTTTTCTGAGGTGTCCAATGTTTATGGTTTGAGATCAGCCCTGATCTGAAACCATAAACATTGGGACATTATGAGGATGGACATACCTCCATTGAAAACTCCAATTTTCTGCTTCCAGCCATGTGTCACCTGTAAGGTTGCATCTCTACCTACCTGCCTTCCCTGCCTTTAAAAAAGGAGAAAGTTAAACATGTCTGTGACATTTCTGCATAGTTACTCCTCCCTCCTCTTTGCAGGACATGCCAGAACAAATATATGTGTACCTTGCCAGCCTGGCACACTGGAGTGAGAAGCTGGAAGAAGTGTAAGTTGGATTCTCCACCAATGAGAACACAGACTCTAAGCCTAGCCAGCCACTAAAAGAATAGCTATCCCATGAAATAGCTTTTCTCAAGAAATGGGAAAAAACTATATTCCCAAGGCTATAACAGGAGATTCCTTATAGGGGGCACAGACCTCTAGTATGATACATGACTTGAAATCACTTTTTAAGAAAGAATATTGTTATACCAGAAGGAGCCACAAAAGGAAGCTCTTTATCATTGTCTTGAGCATTGTTATTACAGTCAGATAAGTTGGCCTGTTTCCTGAATGTTGCTAACAGAGGTCCTATTCATATCCATTCATATTTCTACAACATATGAGTTTCTGCATCCATTTCAGAATAAAGGATGTTTGAATAAATGAACTGGACTTTTGATTCCTTTTGAAATGGTTTGCCTTGCTACAACTACATGAAAGTTGCAGGCTCTTCACCTTTGCTCTCTGTGAGTAGTTGTTCTTTTCAATCTGCTGCCTGAAAACAGCAACACTCAATTAAAATCAAAACAACAGGAACATTTGCACATGAAAAAAAAAAGTTCTATTCCCAAGCTTTATGCTAATACAGAATAGAGTTTGATACATAGGAAACAGTTATTCTTTTTTGCACACTGCATTTCTCATTCAGTATTTCCATGATGTTCCATGAGTCCCAAAAATTATGTTGTCAGGATGCAGAAGACCAGAAGGTCATACCAGAATATAACAAGAATCTGTAGAATTTTATGGTTTCATATTCAGCTGTACATCACCTATCAAAACTATACTATTAACCTAATATGTGTATGTATGTATGTATGTATAGTGAACAAAGAAATATGAGCTTGATTCATTAATTATGTCAGCTAGTTCACAGAACAGGAGTTATTGATTCCTGGTGAAAGCATACATTTTTGCCCTAAGGTAAGGAAGCACATATTGTAGGTATCTGTAATTTGTAACTTTGATTGGATTAGAGCTTTTATGGGAATTGTAGTCTAGCATATCTTGAGGTGTCTAGTCAAGAAAAGATAGTAGAGAATATGCACATTTGAAGCTTCAGATAGTTATGAATGACTAAGTGGGGCACAATATGAATAGCAATAATTATTAGAAAGTAATGTTTGCATATATTGGAGTGGTTGCATATATATATTCATTCATATACACATTGGAAAGTATTTTTAAAAAATCTATAAATACTTGTTTGCATTAGAAGTGCACTGCTGTATTTCTTTTACCTCAAAAATATGCCTCCCTTCTGAATAGTGAAAAGAATGACTAGGTGTGACATGACAACAGTGTTCCAATATTTGCCATAAAGAAGAAGGGGTCAACTTATTTTTCAAAGCACCAGAAGGCAAAACAAGAAACAATGGATAGTAATGAAGGAGAGAAGCAACCTAGAATTAAGAAAAAAAATCCTATCAGTGAAGGCAGTCAACCAGTGGAACAGCATGACTTCAGAAGTTGTAGGTGTTCCATCACTGTAAGTTTTTAAGAAGAGATTGGAAGCCACTTGTCTGGAATGGTATAAAGTATCCTGCTTGAGCAGGGGTTGGACAAGAAGACCTCCAAGGTCCCTTCAAACTCTGTAAAATTCTGTTAATAAATAAATTAATCAAATAAATACTTATGAATGTTTCCACAGAATATTCTATATCTTTCAGATAAATTATTAACCATCTTTTTAATCTCAGAGCTAATATTTATTTAAAATGTCCTTTTTCATACTTGCATTGGAATGTCTTTACTTTTAGATTTTGTTCAAGATTTGTTTAAACAAATCTTTGCTTCAGCTTTTGTTTAGATGAATAATACTATTATAGCCATGTATATATTTCAGAAAATAATATAGGTTTTATTTGGATGTGATCCCAAAGCAGCTAATGTCTAGCAACAATATCTCTTCTTTTGTCCATTTTCTTTCTTTGGCCTTGGTGAGCAACCTTTAATACTATCATTACAATTCTTCCCCACCAATATTGTCTCCCAAGTTCACCATTGCACAAAGGGCTATAATGTCTTTCCAATGAGATTACTATATAAAATGTTTAGCTGTGAGTAATGTTGTACCAAAGAGTGTGCTGTGAGTTCTCAAGACAGCTTTAAGACAAGATCCTGTTGAACATAAGTAAAAAAAGAACTTTATTGTATTATTTGTGACAGGACAGAACACCACTGAAATAAGGTTAGCCATGTCTACCCACTTGTTTCAATACACATTGCCACAAATAATACAATAACTTTATCTCCATCTATTTGTTGTAAAACTCTATGTCATAGTAATAACTCCTCTGAGTCAAATACATCTTTCCTTTCTTGTCAGATGCTTTGATAGCCTTTTACTCCAACCTCTGAACCATCATAGATGAAAATTCAATCCCCCACTAGAAAATAATAATGATCATAACATCAGTTATTGTCAAAAGGAAGAAAAGGGGGTCAGGGAGAGAGCAGTCTCATTAGTTCTTTCGGTAAATGAATGACCACTCAACCTTGCATGGAAAGTTACTTACAAATACACTGGAACTACATTCTCCATAATCACACATATAACCCAGAGATCAGGGAGGGGGAATCTCAGGCAAAGTATAATACAATAATGTAGTTAAAGGCATTTTAAATTAGTCAGCAGTTCTCTAGTCTGTGCTTTCCCTTTGGAACAAAAGAGATGTAGGCAATTATTTTAAATTAGGCTACATGGGGATATTATTTGTATAATCAAAATAGGTTTCTCTTTGTAATTAAATTTAATGGACATTATTGGAAAGAAGAATCAAACTAATTTTGAAAAAACCCAAGAACTGCCAAACTTCATAAAGCTTTTTTCTCTGAAACTCCAATCATATTAAAGTAGTCTTTACTGGTTATTTTAAACACTCTCATTAAGATACTGAAAGAACCATGAAGTACAGATTGTTCAATGATGAGCAAGGGAAAGCATTAAGGTAGGTTGTTTCTCCTATTTTATATAAAAGAACCTAAGAATACATTTGCTAGGTCAGGCCAAGGTCCACCTTAGTTTAACAGTGTTTTCCATGGTCAATCAGATATATATGGATGCTGACAAGCAGAGACATTTTTTTCTACTCCATTGTCCTTGGTACCTAGTTGGATGTCTATGGAAATTCTTAGTCATCCAGGTCATGGTTGTCACAAAGGTGCTTTTTCAAAAGGCAACTGGATTTTGTTTTTCCTTGAGGACATCCAAGAAGTTTCTTCAGTTCTATCAGTAGAAGAAGAAAAAAAGCTTCTTGGGTGAGAAGTGAAATGTCTTCAAGAAAAAAGTCCAGTTGCCTCTTGCAAAAGCACCATTGGGACATCCAAGTTGGACTTCCACAATTAATTATCTGCTATTGTTAATCACCTTTGCTAAATAACTCATAATGCTGTTATTATGAGAGTAGGAGAAACTTTTCTGACAATCTACTTTTTCCATGCTTTTTCCATTCTTCAGGGATTTTATTGACTCAGCCCAATTTTTAGAAAAACTGGTTGGTTATACACATTGCAATTCAGCAAAACATCTTACATTCTTTCCCCCTGCTTCTCCAGAGAAAGAAAGAAAGCCTGGAGTGCATCTGATACAGATCAGATATTATATGTACAAAGCCAGTATCCTAATGGAATTGGATCCTGACTTTCAAAACCACAACTTCTCCAAGTACCAGATGTAAATTTACAGTATATGCTAGCTTTAATTATATGGGAAAATGCTGAGATTTAAGTATCTAATGAAGAATTAACCTTCTGTTCATTCCCTTTTAATAGAACTTCCTGTGCATAATTCTAGTTGTTTTTAAATGAAAATATCTCCCAGCATTTTCATATGAACATATTCCTATTTAGTTTAGTAGGACCCCAGGCACAACACTGCATTATATCAACCCAATTCTAAGCAGGCATGTGGCCCATAAGTTTAGAAAAGTAGCTGATGCTTCTTAACTAATAAAGTTTTAAAATTGTTTTAGTTATAATACTTTACCATTTTAGGGGTGGTTACAATTACCCTGAAAATCTGAAGACTCGTGTCCCTCAAGTGGGATATCAAACCTTTTCTTTTTAACATTTCTGTTCTCTGTCTAAACCAGCTTTTCTAATGTTTTTATTATCAAACTGCCACCCAGCTCAGAAGGCATTCTCTGTACGGTGGTGCATTCTTTTTCTTTTGTGTTTCATTTCTCTAGAGTTCCAATTTAACCATTTTTACTTATTTATTTGTTTGTTTGAGAGACTTTTAGAATGTCTGAATCACATTCAATAGTGGTTCACAAGAACACCACTCTATGTCATAAAATCAAGAAAGCAAAAAAAACCCAATAATATTTAAAATACTATATCCTGTTGCAAAATCAATATCACTCTCTTAGTCCAGTTTTCTGGAATAACTGGATTTTGACAAATTTCCAGAAGGAGCCACTCTTAATTCTCTGAATTCTTGTACTTAGAACAGATTCCTGAATATATATGTTTAATGACACTGTTTTTTTTTCCCCCAAAGGTGCTTTTTCAAGAAGCAACTTCTTCAGCTGAGAGCAAAGAAACTTCTTGGATGAGAAGTGAAACATCTTCAGAGAAAAACCAGAAAGTCCAATTCCCTCTTGAAAGAGCAGTGTTATGTATGGAACTTGGCAGGCTGCAAGTTCCCTATTCTGATTGGCCAAAAAGGCTGTTCTTGGATTGGCTATTAGAGAACCAATCCAATTGGCCCACACTGATTCACCGCCCAGGAAAGACCATAACCCATGCCGACGCCCTGAGCCATTCCCCGCTGCCCATCACAGAAGAGGACCCAGCTCCCACCATCTCCATACCTCAACTCGAGACCTGCCCGAACCTGCCATTAACTGCAGAGGATGTCGCGAGAGCCACTGCAAAAGACCCTTTGACAGCTTGCATCCTAAATTGGGTAGGTAAGGGCTGGCCGGAAGAAAACAAAACTGAGACTTTTAAGCCATTTTGCACCTGATAGACTGAACTGTCTATCAAGAAGGGTTGCATTTTATGGGGTGACAGGGTGGTGATACCAAACAGACTCCAGGAAAATGTTCTGTACATGTTGCATGAGGGGCACCCGGGCATAGTCAAAATGAAAGCCCTGGCCAGGAGATACATCTGATGGCCAGGNGTCAAAAATCGAGGCCTACCCCGCCACAGGCACCAGTTAGGGAATGGGAAACTCCCCGGGGTCCATGGTCTAGACTACATATTGACTTTGCTGGGCCAAAAAAAGGCAACAGCTTTTTAATAGTTGTGGATAATCAAGCGGGAACACTTAAAGTGGTGTCATTGGCTACAAGCCACGAGCAAGCCACTATATAAAGGGCTGCCGCGGTTTGGGCTCTTGTTCCATTACCCTTGCTTACAGAGTTAAATAAAGAGTTTGTTGTTGGAACCCGGTCTCACGCAACTTCTTTCCGGACGGAATAAACAGGGTTACTGACTTAATAACTGCAGTGACTCACTTAACAACAGTGGAAAGAAAGGTTGCAAAATGGGGCAAAACTCACAACAAATGTCTCACTTCACAACAGAAATTTGGGGCTCAATTGTAGTTATAGGTTGAGGACTACCTGTAAGTTTGTTCATTTGATTGCTTGTTAGTTTTATTTGTTTGTCAAACATGTACAAGATAACAAGTATAGATATGAACATAGACATGAACAAAGGAAGTAAATACAGATAAATGGGGACAGTAAGACAGGGACATCCTAAGAATGGGGTGAGGTCCACGGTAGACAGTTTGAGGTTGTAGCTGTGAGGTGTTGAGGCTGTGATAACGGAGTTAAAATATAAAGCAACTGTGTTAGTTAACAAGTTATAAATTCCATGTTATGTGCCCCTCAGTGGAGACTACTCAACTGAGCGGTTGATAGTTGATGAAGATGATGATGAAGACTTTCATTTTCATTCTTTGGGGACTAAGCAGAAAGTCAGTGATCTCCGATAAATAAACTGTATAACTTTTGCTTTTACTCTGAAAAAAAAAGATAGTCTAAAAAAGGCTTCCTTTCCTCCTTAGTCCCTTTAACAAGAGTTGAGTTTATAATAGGGCATGTTCACACAGAGCTTTTGCACCATTCCAAGATCAATTCTGGACTTCTATCCTCATATTTAGTAGCTGAACTCATTTATTTTTCACTTTGCTGTAGTGATGAAAAACAAAAATTGTTCTTTTTTTTTTTTTGCAAGGCTGAATCTCTGCAGAGCTGATGGGGATCTCTTTGCCCGTTGTCAGGAATTCATCCCTCTGGGGTTTCAGCTGATGTAGCATTCGGTTCTAAGATTCTAAAAGAGGAAATGTAGCTGGCAGCATCACAGGTTTCCCTCCACATTAATCACTTCAGGAATTTTCATCAGAGGTGAGGAACATAACAAATCACATTTTTCACCCTTTCCAAAGTAGCATGGTTGATCTGATTTGTGACTGTTCATAGACTTCGCAACTCGTGCTCAGGAACTCATTTAAAGGAAATTTAACAAAGTACTATCGAGGAATTAAGCTTACTTCTATCTGTTTCTCTCAAGGGTACTTGCAAGTTTCAACATCTTGTTCCTTGTGTTTGTCTGAAGGTATTGTTTCAAATATATCTCTATATATCTCTATATATCTGTAAGAAACTTACTTTATTGCATTTCAGTCCAGGGAAAAAAATATGGCAGAATGTTGCTGTCCTCCTAGCAAGGTGAATCTGGTGAAGAGAAGGACCACAGGAGACATGATAGCAGCATCAGTGTTCCAATATTTGAGAGCAGTGGTGGGATTCAAAATTTTTTACTATTGGTTCTGTGGGCATAGCTTGGTGGGCATGGCAGGGGAAGGATGCTGTAAAATCTCCATTCCCATTCCATTCTTTGGGGAGTGGAAAATCCCCATTCCCTCTCCACCCCACTAACTTGCTTTCCAGCTCCATTCTCCTGTGCAGGGCAACAAAAGAAGACTCAGCCAACCAGCTGGAACTTGAGAGGCCAAGAATAGATGGGAGTCAGAGTTGGTATTTGCCTATTCTCTGAACTACTCAAAATTTCCGTTACTGGTTCTCCAGAACTGGTCAGAACCTGCTGAATACCACCTCTGTTTGAGGGGTTACCACAGAGAGGGAGGGATCACACTATTGTCCAAGGCACCCGATGGCCAGACAAGGAATAATGGATGGAAACTGAACAAGGAGAGATTTAACCTAGAAATGAGAATAAATTTTCTGACAGTGAGAGCAATCAACCAATGGAACAGAAGTTGCCTTCAGAAGTTGTGGGAGTTCCATCACTGGAAGCTTTCAAGAAGAGGCTGGACTGTCATCTGTCAGAAGTGGTATAGGGTCCCCTGCTTGGTCAGGGGGTTGGACTAGATGACCTACAAGGTCCCTTCCAACTCTGTTACTCTGTTAATCCTGGTCCTTTTGCCATAATTCTTAACAAGAGGCTTTTCAATGCAAGAAAAGGTTGTTAGTCTGGAGGTTCTGCAGCTATTCTTTGGTTCTTGTTGCTATTTTCAAATGAGCAGAAAAAAATATTCTGGAAATGTGGTTGAAGTGTAAAAACAAAGTGGGGGGGAGGTTAGCAATTAATTTTATTTGCATTTTGCATAGTGTGATCTGTTTGCTCTAGCCTCAAAGCTGCAGTAATTCAAGATCAGAAACTGTCTGATCTCTTAGTGGCTTTCCCTGTCTTTTCTTAGCATTTCAAACGGCAGAAATTCAGATATAGGTTCAGAACATAGGTCAGCTGCAAACTGATTAGTGAAAGACTGAAACATGGAAGCAATGTGGTGTAGAACAGGGCTGTCAAACTCGTGGGCTGGATGCATCACATGCTGGCCACAGCCACGCCTGGTTTAGCGAAGGGGGCAAAAATCCCAATACATCATGTGATGCTGCCATGACGATGTGAGTTTGACACCCCTGGTGTAGAAGGATCCCCATCTAGCATGGCTAACACATCTGGAGAACATCAAGCTTGGGAAGATAGAGATGTTGATGGAGTTTCCCCAAAGAGATATGAAAGTATGCAGAGATGTCTCTAATACTTTACGAGTGTTAGAATCCATAAAGAATTCTCTCTACTCAGAGCCAAGCCATAGTGGGCAGTTTGTTTGTTGATATTTCATGGAAACCAAGCAAATGGTTCATTTTATAATAATGCTCAAAGGTCTTTTTTGGGGAAAAAAATGTGCTTGTGGACTCTGACAACCATAGAACCAACCCCAAATTTGATTTATTTATTTAGAAAATGTATCATCATCTAATCTATAAACTCTGAATGTCTAAACAAGGCAAAACAAATTAAAACCATAAAACATCAACCAAGTCATCCATACATCGGTCTCATCTATTATCCTGGACCAGCACTTGGGGGAAATGCCAGGTCTTCTGTAAGATCAAAATATCTTCCAGTCAGTGGTGGGATTCAATTTTTTTTTACTCCTGGTTCTGTGGGAGTGGCTTGGTGGACGTGGCCATGTGACTCAGTGGGTGTGGGTTTTTTTGCTTTTTTGCCACCCCCCCCCCATTTTTGGGAGCTTCCTAGCCTCAGAGGAGCCTNCTTTTTTGCCACCCCCCCCCCATTTTTGGGAGCTTCCTAGCCTCAGAGGAGCCTTGGGGGGGGGTGTTTTTGTTCCCCTAAAGCTGCTCTAAGGCTCTGGAAGAAAAGGAACAGAGCATGGGAGGGGCACACAGCACCCCTCCAAGCTCCATTTTGGGAGCTTCCTAGCCTCAGAAGAGCCTCGGCGGGGGGCGTTTTTGCTCCCCAAAAACTCCTCTGGGGCTCTGGAAGGCGAAAAATGTGTGTGGGGGGCCCTGAGCTCCTCCCTCTATTTTTTGCCTTCCTGGGCCTCAGCAAGGGGAATCCCAGCACAGCTGATGTATGTATGCACAGTTGATTGTCAGGAAGGGAAAAAAAAGAAACACATTAAGTGAATGTCAGGCGGGCAGGTAAGCAAGCATCAGGCAGGAGGATGACTGGGTCAGGGGCGTGGCCAGCCAGAACTTACTACTGGTTTGGCAACCCAGGCCAAATTCTTGCTACCGGTTCGCCCAGTCCGGTGCAAACCGGCTGAATACCACCACTGCTTCCAGTAATATAATTCCTGAAAAACAAGAAGCAGTGCACTTGTGTCAGAAGCACTGAGGTGCTTCTGGGTTGAAAAGATTAGCCACCATTACCCTGGGGACATCCAGTTGTGGACTCCTTTCATATTCCCATCAGGAGGTGGAATGAAGGACAAGAGCTCAGTCCCACCTCAGGCAGCTCTTGGGTCTTGAACACGGGCTTGCTAACCTCCTGCCCAGCAGTCCAACCGCTGGAGCCACTGAGCTCCTGAAAACAAGTCCCAATGCTAGACAACAGAAGAATGAGGAAGAGCTCAGGAGACATGAATGTAGTTTGATTAAAAGCACTTGCTCCAAACTTCCTCTTGTTCCCTCCTTCCTTTTTCTTTTCCTCACCGGTCCCTTTGAAGATTTTTCAGGTCTAGAGTTCAGCTCCATCCAACTGCTAGATGTATTATTCATTTCTATACTTTAATGATGTGATAAGATTTTTGGGAAATAGGAAAAGGCTCATTAAGCTGTCATTTGAATATAGATCACAACTAAATTTGGAGGGAGAGATGGAGTTTGCAAGCCAAGCATATCCTCGTCCACCCACTTTCCCAGATTTTTTTTTTTTTTTTTTACATGCCATAAGGATGTTTCCTGGGGAGAGAATTTGGTATTAGTACTTATACACCATGGATTCTTTAATTAATTAAGAAATGATATGTAATGAGAAATGCAAAATGTACAGAGAGGGTACATGCAAAACTGGAGAGACAACATATTTTTGTAACAAAAATCTAATGAAAATATACATTTGTAAGCTGTTGTTGATAACCTAGCAATACAGTAAGAAATTGTCTCTTTCATTCTCTTTTGGCTAGCTGTTCTTCCATATTATCTGAGATGAAAAGAAATTATGATAATTAGTCTTTTTTCCCTCTGAATCCTAACTTGGAGATCTCCAGCTAATTCTGAAGATTTGACGGGGTAGGTTGGATTGTTGTTATTAAAATTAACAGATAACAGATAATCAGAGTTGGAAGGGACCATATAGGTCATCTAGTCCAACCCCCTGCCCAGGCAGAAGACCCTACACTAATCCAAAATCTGTAGGTTATTATTGCAATTACAAATAAGGGGTTCACCCTATGGTTTAAAGGATGCTTTAAAGGACACTTGGGATATTGATCTTGGCAAATTCATTCAGCAGATAAATTGGCCAGAATTAGAGAAATCAGGCAGATTCAGCTCAGCTTCAATGGCAGAATGACAGTGCAACATTATGTATTATTGGCACTTGACTCCAGATAGATGAAGATATATACTGTACATCAAAATCATTATTCAATTTAGTTTTTTGTATTTTCTATCTATTTTGTTCTCTGTGTATCTTGGATTTATGCTGTCTAGTTACTTTGATAGTGTTTATTAATCATGATCCAATGATGTAAGCAAAATTAGACTTTTGACCAGAAAAAAAGGACGAAAATGACAAAACTTTTGTAGAATATGACAGAACAATGAAGAAAATAACAGAATAATGCAAATCAAATCTCCATTATAATCATAGGCCAGCATAGGAAGGGCAAAAATACAAATGGTAATTTTAAAAGATGAAAGAAATATGAAATATTAAAAGGTTAAAAAAATTAAAAACAAAAAACTATAAAACTGTATAAAAAGATAAGTAAATAAATAAAATATAAATTAATATATGACAATCTATCTTAAGAACAATGTATCAGTTTGGTGTAGCAGTTCGGGTGCCAGGCTGGAAATCAGAAGACAATGAGTTCTGGTCCCACTTTAGGCATGGAAGCTAGCTAGGTGACACTAAGCCAATCAACAGGAGATGGTGAGTTCTAGTCCTGCCTTCGGCATGAAAGCCAATAGGGTAACTTTGGGCCAATCCCCAGGAGACTGAGTTCTAGTCCCACCTAAAACATAAAAACTGATTGGGTAACTTTCGGTCAATCACTGTCTCTGAACCAACTCACCTCACAGGGTTATTGTGGGTAAAATAGGAGGGGGAAGGTTTATTAGATATATTCTCCTCCTTTAGTTATTTGTATAAAAAGGGCAGTATACATACAAATAAATAAATGAAACAAGCTAATACAAAACTTAACTAAGAAATCAAATAGTCCTTAAAGCTGGTTTGAGGCACAAGTGATCATCTGATAGATAATACAGTACAATACA
Organism: Laticauda laticaudata; assembly: GCA_004320025.1. NCBI lineage: Eukaryota > Metazoa > Chordata > Lepidosauria > Squamata > Elapidae > Laticauda > Laticauda laticaudata. The sequence goes on from BHFT01037038.1 coordinate 42,994, forward strand.
GGTTTCAGCCTTTTGTCCTTATCCCCATTGCTTGATGCAATCATAAATTATGTTGTAAATTTGTGATGCATCTTGTACCATTTGCCTTCCTCTTTGCCCTTGAAATGTCTTGCTTATGGATGTAGTTGCTTACGGATGTTGCTCCCTGAGTGCTACACACATGCTATGATGACCAAACAAAAAACAACTACTGGCAGGAAAATTACACATATGAGAAAGTAGCGTGAACAACCTCTACATTTGGTAATTACATAAAAGATGAAAATCATTAGTCTCTCTCCAGGGGAAGCTTAATAGCTTGTCTCTACCCTAGAATAGTAGATGAAAGTTATAGTATAATTTGATTTCCACCCACCTTCTGATTTAACAATCCTTGATGTCGATAACTTGTGGGAATATATTTATTAGATTTATATCCTGCCTCTTTTATCTCCCCAAAGGATAGCTAGGCAAGATGCAAGGTCAATTAGGCCTTTCTGTTCCTTTGCCTTTGTTCTTTGCAATAATAATAGCAATAGCAATAGCACTTAGACTACTTCATCCCAACAATCTGGGATGACCTCATTTTACTGACCTCAGAAGGATGGGAGACTGAGTCAACCTTGAAACTGATAACACTAAACCAGAGGTCCCCAACCGCTGGTCTGTGGACTGGCACCAGATCATGGCATGCCCAAAACTGGGCTGCACAAAGAAGCGAAGCCCTGTACACAGGATGCAGAAAGCATGTGAAACCACATCCCCTTTTGTCCATGGAAAAACCTCTTTCCACAGAACTGACGCCTGGTGCCCAGAAGGTTGGGGGCCACTGCACTAAACCATAAAAATAATCAGTTCTGAGATATATCTTTAAAGAAAAGAAAATGACAGAATAAAAGCTGTTACTGAAAGAAGATTGTTATAAATGTAAATTAAATATGTCTGACTTGGGGTGCAGCAGGAAGCTCAAAAGGTCAACTCAAGCTGCATTTTGGTTGTTAACAAGGCTAAACACAGCATCGGGGAATATTAGGAAAAAGACAGGAAATTAAACCAAAAGAATGGTAATGCTATTACAGAGATCTTTTTGGCACACCCTAGATCTCTTCTCCCTCAGCTAATAACTCAAATACTTGGAAGGAAAGGAAAGGAAAGGAAAGCTGATTGTCTTATATCATTAAAGGCCCTGTCACACTGGCCGACGGATGCAAAACGTTTGTAAAAAGGACACAGTGGACGAGAAAAATGTTTCATCCATTGTTATCCGCTCTCAAAAGGGGCAAAAGATTGGCATACAGAGACGGACAACCATGGAAAGGAACGACAGGGGAGAGACATAGGGCGGATGGAAGTGGATGTTCCATGGAAGCCTAGTGACTGAAGCAGATGAGAGCGGATGGCAATCTGCAAGGCTTCCGGGGACCGCAGCAAAGCAGATGCAAAGTGGAAAGAGCGGATGCAGAGCGACGACGAGTGGATGAAGCGGATGCACAGCGGAAGCTAGCGATGAAGTGGATGCCTAGCGAACCCTAGCGGATGCTAGCGATGCCTAGCATTCACTGCGCATGCGGGGAGGATGCATTGTGTCAGCCCGTGGATAATAAAGGAAGCAGCTCCCAAGCAGGTCAACATTCAGAGGAAAGACTGCTGCCAGAACAGCTCTCAAGCCTGCCTGCCTGCCTGCCAGCAGCAACCCACAACCATGGGAAGAAGAGAAAGCCTCAGCATCTGCTGCCAGCCTGGCAAGAGGGACAGGGCCACCCTCCACCCCTGGCCTCACTCTGCTTCCTGCTGGGCTTCTGCAGCACGGGCTCGCTCTTCTGGGCTGGGGCTTCTGGCTGCTTCTGCTTCTGGAGGAAGCTGATGATGATGACTTTATGGTGGTGGTGCTTCTGCTGGTGCTTACTCTGCTGATGCTGCTTCTGGCGGTGGTGCTTCTGGGTGGGCTTCTCTGCTGATGCTGCTTCTGGCGGTGGTGCTTCTGCTGGTGCTTACTCTGCTGGCACTGCCCTGGTGCTGGTGCTTCTGCTGGTGCTTACTCTACTTGAAGCTGCTCCTGGTCTGATGGGTTCCTTGCTGAGTTGCGTCCTGGTCTCATGCTCCTGGTCCTCTGTCGTGCTCCTGGTCCTGCTGGTCCTGCTCATGTCTGTCCTGCTGTGTCCTGCTCTGATGCTCCGTGGTCTGCTGTCTCCATGCTCTGTCTGCTGGTCTGCTGGCGCTGGCCTGCTGGTGCTTACTCTACTGCTGCTGATCCTGTCCTGCTGGTCCTGCTGGTGCTCGCGTACTCGTGGTCCTCTGTCTGCTTTTGCTGCTGCGCTGCTGCTGGTGTGGAGGAGCAGCCCTACAACCTGGAAGCCCTCTGATGAGGGCCCATGTGGTGCTGCCAAAGGGAGGAAGAGGCATACGTGAACAGCGAGAGGAGGCAATACAACATCGAAGAGAACATGAGGATGAGGTGCTGGAGTAGCTGAGAGAGAATGCAGTATCTATGGTGGAAGGGACACAGGCTCTATAGGGACACCAAAGGAAGCAGGCGCTTGGAAAGAGAAGGCGGAGAGCCTGGGCTACACTTCAGAGGTGCTCCTCGGCTGGTGGAAGCACATGCACAGACCTGGTACGGAAGCTGCACCTCAAGAATCTGGCCAGGCCGCGGTCAAGCTGACGGACAGAGAGACCTACATCATGGCCAAGTGCAGCTTCCTGGAGGGTGAGATCCGCCCAGAGCGAAGGCGCCCCTCTCACAACCCTTCTCTCAGTCAGCCTGCTGAGAGCCAGTCCTCTTCCAGCAGAGAGTCAGCTCCTGTCTCCAGGCAGGTATCTGGGACGGAGAACCCCCGACAGCTGTAGTACCCGTGGGGAGCGTGTGGAGGACCCCCTGATGCAGTGGAGAAAGGAGACAGCACTTCCACCATGGCTCAAACCGCATCCACCCCTAGCTCCACCTCCACAGAAAGGCAGAGAGGCAAACCGGAGGGACAGAGCCACACTGTCCTGCTGGAGATAAGAGGACACCATCAGGAGCAGCGGAATCTCCTCTCTCACATCGATACACATCGATCCCATCCTCCAACCGCAACCCTTCTCCAGCGTACTGCATGCTCCTGTAGGTGGTCCCTGAGAGCAGGTGGTGCAGAGTCAATCCACCTTGAGCCCAGGGTCCAGGCTCGGCCGGAAGTTGGTGTTGCCTTGGTCAACCTGGGTCTCAGCCGCTCCACAACTCATCAAACATGGCTGGAGCGATCCTCATGAAGTTCTGGAGTGCACGAGGGTCTTCATTCCTCAGCTCCACCATCAGTGTTTGTACAGTCCGTATCTGCTCTTCTCCTGATCCATCTCGGACCCAGACGCTTCTTGGCCACCTCCTTTTCTCCGTAGAACCATTGGAAGAGTCTGGTAGATGGCTTCGCACTGTTGCAGAATGATGGTGGCTACCAAAAGGAGTGTTTTACGATCCATGGTGGACATCAATGGATGCTATGGAAGAGCAAGAGCAGAATGAAGGCTGCAGAGGTCTGCACAGCAGGGCTGCTGGACTGAAAGTGAGATCCAGGTGATTTCCTCCCCCTTTTTATAGGCAATGTAGGTTTTCCACTATGTGTCCTTTTTGCATCCTTTAGACATCCTTAATATCCGAGATAGGTCCCTCTGCATCCGCTTTCATCCTTTCTCCGTCCGTGCTACTGACTCCGTCCAACATCCTAACTCCCTCTGTGCTGCGCGTCCGTTCCATTGTCCTTTCGCTTCTCCCTGTGTCGTTTCCTGGAGTGGATTTGAGTTGCGCGGATACGCAGTGGATGCCTAGCAGATATAGCGGACGCGTAACGGATGATGATGGAATGCAGAACGGATGTTTCCCGTATGCGTAGTGGGATGCAGAACGGCCGCGTTGGATACATTTTCCGCTCAAAAAGTTTTGAGCAGCTCAAAACTTTTTGAGCAGATGGAACCTCAGTCGACGGATGGCTGGACATAGAGAGGAAGAAAAACGTACGCAGTGAGTACAGAAACGGATGCTTCGCGGTTAACAATGGATGGCAAGTGTTTCTCTCCGTTTTACATCCTCTTTCCATCCGTTGGTGCAGTGTGACATGGGCTTAAAAAACAATGAATGCAGAATGTTGGAAAACATGGTCTTGTATATCAGTAGCAGGAACTGGAGATGTCTAATTTAATGAAGAGAAGGTCTAAGGGTGATATGATAGCAGTCTTCCAATATTTGAAGGGCTGTTACAGAGAAGAGAGGGTCAAGCTATTCTCCAAAGCACCTGAAGGCAGGACAAGAAATAATATGGCAACCTTTCAAAGAGACATCCAACCTAAAACTAAGGAGAGATTCCCTGAGATTGAGAACAATTAAGCAGTGGAACAACTGGCCTTCAGAAGTTGTGGGTACTTCATCACGAGAGTTTTAAGAAAAGATTGGACAGCAAAGTGAGACTCAATACTTCTCAATAGTGTAAGGTCTTAACAATCATCTATCTTAACCAGGAAGCCCTCATCAGTTTTCCAAAACCAGGGAGATTTCCAGCTGGTCTTATACTAGGGCAGTGTTTCTCAACATAAGCCAACTTCAGAAATGTGGACTTTAAGCCCCTGTCACACAGCACCA